>CAEFZY010022723.1:0-70286 GCA_903066815.1 Brachyrhaphis roseni | reverse complement strand
AGGAAGGAAGGAAGGAAGGAAGGAAGGAAGGAAGGAAGGAAGGAAGGAAGGAAGGAAGGAAGGAAGGAAGGAAGGAAGTCCCGTTGTGGATTCTCTCTTGTCTCTTTTTCCACTTTTTCTTCTTGCAAATAATCTTCAGCTCAGAGTTTGAAACGTTCTAAAATGAAATCTGAAACTAAAGTGACGCAGTCGCCATTTCAGCGCTCAGGCGATGAGCCGGTTCAGTTCGTTACGGCGGCAGCGAGTCGCTGAGCTTCGCCGTTGGCGACTTTCACCGTGTGAGGACAAATTTTCTGATTCCTCTCCGTTTTCTCAGCTTTACTGGAAAACCTCCGAAATGTAGAGTCATCAGAGTCACTGGAGTCGCTCCACTGATGACATCACACCCTGTGGCTCACAGGTATTGATCAGGGTATGGCAGGCCATTTTAGCATACAATCACTTTCATCTCACTGTCCGTAAATATATTCCAGATCAGAGGTGTGCAAAAGTTTTGCCATTAGGACAAAATTGTTAAGTTAGGAGAACTCAAGATTTACTTTATTAATTAAAAGTTTTGTTTAAAAGCCCGTTACCTAGCAACCCTAGCAGAGTTCCACCCGTCACTTAGCAACCCGAGTGGAGCTCCAGCATGTTTTTGTGCTGTACAATGGCTGCTGGAAAAGGCAAGTGTTCTGTTGTTGACTTGCTGCATTCTTGTTGGTTGTGCAGTAGGCTCCACTTCTGCTTTTCAAAGATATTCTTTTGTACTTCATGTGTAGTCATAATTTAATTGTTGCTAGCTGAAATATGTTTCAGGTAGTTAGAAATTCATTATAGACGCCTTGAATTAACACTTTCATGCAACTTAACAGTAAATCAGACGTCATTCATGTAGTCAGAATGTAGTTAGATTTTTCTCAAACAGATACTCTGTCTATTCAAAATATATTTAGAGATATCCTAGTTTAGTTATACATTTAGTTAAAAACAGATTTTATATATGTGTAATGTAAATGTGGTGAAACTGGTTTTATGTTAAACCGGGCTGCTGTATCAGTCCATTTAAAGACGTCTGAATCAGGTGATTTTGTAACAGAATAACTTCAGCTGGTGTTATGTTCATCCCTGCTGTACATTTACTTCACTCCCTGTAAATGTTGCGCCGAGTTTGGATTCTTTTGCCACTTTTATCTCCAGAGAGACTTTATCTTTTCTGAAAAACCTTTTCTAACAGGAACAGGAAGACGTGTTTGGCTTCTCACAAACTGTGAAGAATATTGTTGCAACAAATATTTCAGGGAGCTTAAAAACCTTGAAAATGCTTGAATTTTAATTGTTTTCAAGGTTTGTAGTGTTTGATATTCAAACTGCACAGTTTTGTCATAAACTGCAATCTAATGTTTAATTAAAAGCCTAAGATTTGTTATTTACAGATGAAAACTGATTTTTTTAATGCACATAATAAGACACATACACATTTTTTTCTCACTCTCTAAAGTTAGACCAGATTAAAGTTTTCTTGTTTTAAGGTAGTGAGAACAACCAAAATTATTTCTATTTGCTAAATCCTAGAAAACGTAGCAGAAATGTTTATTTGTAGTTTTTTTTTGTATATTGTGTTTAAGCATTTAATTTAAGGTGATTTACTTTAACACCATTAGTTTGGATTGATTCAACGTTATGAATATTTATCTCTCCTAATTGCTCAATGACTTATTGATCGTCTTATATTTTATACATTTAATGTTATTGAACTTGTCTGATTGTTTTTTTGTTAAATTAGTGTTTTGTTGTTGACCAGTCAGGTATTTTAGAGACATTTCAAAACATATAACTTTGTTATATTTTAGTTTATCTTGAACATAGAATGCTATCACAAGTTATTATTAATAATAGTAATAAATTATATCATATATTAGTGTCTTTTTCATGTTAGTTTTTGCTGTTTTTCTCTCCAAAGTGTGAAAACTTGGCAAACTTACCCTGGAAATGCTTTTATTTTTTCCCTGTTTGTCAGATTGGTCTGCGGTTAAACTCATTAAGCTGCCAGAGTCACTGTTTGTTTTAATCAGTCAGCGCTCCGTCTTGATCTTTAAAAACGATTGCACACGTCCTCCAGTCACACGGCTGTGATCCATCCATCTCTCCATCCATGTCACAAGCAGTTGGCAGCCAGCGGCCGCGTTTCTGCGAGGACACGGCGAAAGTGTCCCTGTGGCTGCGTCGCCTGTGATCTTAGCTGGAGACGGACGACAGAAACATCCTGTTTGTGCTGCAGAAACTGACATATGAACATAGCGTGAGTCAGAAACAGCTTAAAGGCAGCCAACTGTAACAAAAAATGCAAAAAAATAAGAACATTTCTCAGTCGCAGTGAATTTGATTATGACTGATATTCAAACCTTCACTGCAAAAACACTAAATCTGAGTATTTTTGGTCCAGTTTCTATTGCAAATCTCTCAGTAAACTAATTTACCAGTAACTTTTTAGCAAGATGTAAGACGGGGTGTTCAAACTGTGGCTCATGGGCCATTTGTGGCCCTTGGACAGATTTCTTGTGGCCCCAAAGTGTAGTTCAAGATTGATACAAATTTGTATATGAAACAATGTTTTTTACAATGAAAACTATTAAAAACAACACAAAATATTTATCTTTTTATAACCAAACTTTAATTACAAGTAGAACCAAAACCATGTATATCAGAGATAAACACAAATCACCTTTTAATCTATTAAATAAATTAATTCATATTAAATTTATTTATGCAATTTATTTCTTAATTTGTCCAATTTACCTTAAAATAATCTGTAAATTATATTTGCTGCGTTTTTTATGTGTTTTATTTTATCTTTGGTTTCTATTGGTTCATATTTATTATTCAAATTACTGTTTCATGTCATTACCTGAATGGCTATACATGATGTTCATTGTTGTGTTAAAAATCAGGAAAAAAATCACAATTAAAAAAACCAGTTACTTGTCAGATTTAGTTGATGTTATTTTCTATAAACACTAAATATCCCAGAGTTTTTCCCCTTGACCTGCTGGTCGAATCTTAAAGTTTCCAGTAAGGGAACATTTTTCGTTTTGAGTCATTGTCAGCTTTTCTTTTTAAGCAACAACCAGAGGATTAGCATGAACTGAATGTTTCCGTCCTCATTAGTGAATTAGTTTGACATTCAGACTAAGAATGAGTCACCAGTTCAGAGTGAGCATCTTAATATCTGCTCTGAGATTATTTTTATTTTATTTTTACATCGTTGTTTTCATGCAGATTGGGATGTAAAAACGTCCCCCGTCTGTGAATGAGGGTTCGCTGCAGCTTTCCCAGCATGCTCTGTGTTTATCAGCGTTCCCCCATGCGGAGCTGATTATATGATTGTGATGCACGTCGGTGAAATGTTGCCGTTATTTGTCACTGCGTGGTTCCAGTCTGGGAAAGCCTCTCCTCCCCCCGGACCCAGTCTAACCAGAAGGACATGATGCACTCTGCTGCTGTGACTCACTGGTGCGTCTGTTCCTGAAACTGGGAAATCTCATCCCACCATTCCCTGTAAACTCCACCGAGTCGCACAGATGGGTCCAGGCAGGAGGAACCCCTCCGTCTCCCTGTGACGACGGATCCCCAGCTGGTGGGATGATTTACTCATAAAGAAAAAAGCAACTGTGAGCTACGACAGAGTCATGTTAGCAAATAAAACTTAAATTTATCATAATTAAGAGGAGCAAGAAACAGATATTGTAAAAAAAAAAAAAAAATTAATAATAAAAAAAACCTACCTGGAAAATGAGTCGTTTCAAAAACCTTCCGGAATGTAACGTCACAAATCTGCCCGTTACCTAGCAACCCCTGTAGAGTTCTGCCTGTTACCTAGCAACCCAAACAGAGCTCCAGCACGTTTGGTCAGCTGGTTTTACCGCTGTATGCGCTGTACAATGGCTGCTGGAAAAGACAAGTGTTTTGTTGTTGGCTGGCCATCCAGAATCCTCTTGCTGCTTTCTTGCTGGTTGTGTAGGAGGCCCCATTTCTGCTTTTCAAAGATCCATTTTGTCATGCAAATGTAAACTATGAGTTGGGTTGGGGGGGGCGTGGCTAGCAGCGGCTTATTTGGATTTAAAGTGACAAGATGCCCTAAAACATCTCATTCTGAAGTAACCAGATTGAAGTCTCATTATCTAAGAATGATCTGTTGCAGAAAGTTTGATGAATATGTTTTGTATAGACCGATCCCAACTGTAACAAGGAAACATAATAGGTCACATTTAAGTGACTAGTAAATATGGATGAGCAACTGACTGGTAATTCCTGCCGTAAATATTTGCTTTATGAAATTTTCACAATCATATTAGTACCAGTACTGGTTCCACTGGCAGATTATTTCACTTATTACATCAGGAAAATGTCTTGTAGGAGAAATAATCTGCCAATGGAACTAGTTATTTTTAACTTGTTTACTTAAAACAAGCTCCTATTTCTTGCTGAAAAGTTTCTTGTAAATCATTTTTAGACTTATTTCAAGTGTTTTAAGATATGTGTACTAGAAATTTTAAAAATATTGTTTTTGCAGTGCAGGAGGTTGAATTTTGCATCTCTATCCAAAATAATATCAGTATAAATGACAAACACAAGCTTTGGATCGAGTGTTTTCTTAAAAGCCCTTAGATATCGTTATCTTAAACGTCCTGATTGTTTCTCAACCTGCCCTCCTTCCAGTGAAGGGAAAGCTGTCCGACTTGGTTCCAAGTCATCAGAGGTCAAGCGACTGTCTAACTTCTGTCAGTCATCTTTCAAAGAGCCGAAAGCTGACGGCATCTCACCGCCTCCATCAGTCTGACTCCAACATCACCTGGCTCACCTACAAACGCCTCTTCCTGCTCCTGAACTCACTTTTCATGGAGCGGGTTCTCTCCACTCCCAGTGTTTATCTGTCAAAATACAGACTTTGTCTCCACAGAAATCTAGAAAAGATTTATGACTTACTCTATTGTTTTGATTCGTTTTTTACACAACATTTTGCTAAAGGCTGACCTGTAGTCAAAAACTGCAGCCCTCCATTGCAAAAACATCTTACCAAGTATTTTGGTCTAGTTTGTAATGCAAATGTCTTAGCACACTTGAAATAAGACAAAACTAACCTAAAATAACTAAGATATAGGAGCTTGTTTTAAGTTAATAAAGGAAAAGTCATAGTTCTTTTTAGTGTTTTTGCAGTGTTTGTGCCGTAGCTTTAAGGTTTTCCCTGGTTCTGCAGGCTCATTACTAAGACAAATATTGAGATTATGAAGATGAATAAGGCGATTAGGAGTTTTGTCTTCCTGCTGGGAGGCGGTTCAGAGGTTGTCGTCGTGTAACATTCAGCAACACGTTACGTTTTCAACCACAGGGATTCATGTACATGAACACGTATGACGAGTTTGATTAGCACATTTCAGCTCTTCAAAGTGCAGAAACCAATCATGAAACAAGAAATTTTATGCAGTTTTCTGGAAGTTTGTTCCAGATTTGTGGTGCGTAGAAGCTGAATGCTGCTTCTCCATGTTCGATTCTGGTTCTGGGGATGCAGAGCAGAACCAGAACCAAAAGACCTGAGAGGCCTGGAAGGTTGATACAACAGCAGATCAGTGATTTATAAACTAACAGCAGTATTTTAAAGTCTGTTCTCTCAGTGGAAGGACTTAAGATCTGGGTTAATACTCTGTCTTCCTGGTTTTAGTCAGAACCTGAGCAGCAGCGTTCTGGATCAGCTAGAGAAACGAACAGATGAGTTTCTGTAGAACTTGTTGGAACATTAGTCCTTTAATCCTGGGAATGTTCTTCAGGTGACAGAAGGCCGATTTTGTAACTGTCTTTATGTGTCACTAGCTGCTTTTCCACTAACCACATGGAATTATTCATATAAATTTGCTTAATGGAAACATGACAATTTTGAAAAAAGTTTTTTGCTGGGTGAGATGGTTTTTCCGCTGTATTGAAATTAGTGTATTTAAAAAACTGCAATGGAGGCACATTTTTTCACATCACACGAGTCACATGATCAAGAACTGGATGTTTCTACTGGTGGAAACGATGAATAAGACGACAGGATGTGGTCTGATGATAACGCAGCAGGTTTTTACAGCGTGAACAAACGTATTCACCTGTGATTTCAGTCGCTTTTCGGTGAATCAAAAAAGTTTTGCGCACATTAGAAAAGGAAATGCAGGTGTTAAAAACGCATCAGCAGCTCTGTCCGTGTCGGCCTCTGCCTCGTAGAGATCGCCATGGCAACAGAAGCGGAAAGCTCTCTGATGTCCGCATGGCAACGGCTGCTGTTGGGACTGAGGACAGAGGTGGGAGGATGAGGAGGACACGGGGGCAGGGATGAAGGGAGGGGGGCTCTGGATGCTGACGCACTCAGCGGCCAACAGGAAAGTTTTCGAGAATGCCGCCCACTGCCGGATCCAAAGCGAGCTCCAATCTTCTCCGTCTCTAACCGTTTCGAACTCTGTCTGTTTTAAACGGCACCTCCTACTCAGTCAAGTCCTTCTGACCCCCTGCAGCCTCCTCGCCGCTTCGCCCTCCCCTTTCCGCCAGGCGCCTCCTACGTGTTTGTGTCTCATCAGAACCTTTGTCTGTGTGGAGCTGTGGCAGCTGTGGATCCATTTGATCCGTGTTATGAGTGGGCAGTTCTGACCCGGATGACTCTCTCATATGGCGTCCAGGAAGAAGCTGACAAGTCTCACTTTCTTTCTACCTGCACAGTGTGAGGGCAGTCAGGACCAACACACTGTCAGTGTTACAGAGTCCATCATGTGTTGTGGCAACAGAGTCACAATCAGCAGTAAAAACTCCAACAAATCTTTTTCTGTCTCTCTGTTATCAACACTGTTGTTCCAAATCATTAAAATCACTTCGGCTCGGTGCAACCGGCAACAAAAGTTGTAAAATTTGTTACATTTTCAGCTTTAGCAGTTCGCTTTCACACTGCACTGTCAAATAGGGGTGCACTGATTTATCAGTATTGATTTAGTTCAATTTGGGAGATTGGTGATCGGCTGATGTTTACACATAAAGCTGATCTTATCTACCTGAAGAAACGTCTACAAATCAAACACTCAAATATAACTACTTGCACATTTGCAATTAACTATATTTGACTTCTTAAAGATCGACCAGAAAACTGTAATCAGTGCACCCCACTGTCAAAGAATCAAACTGATTGAGAAACCTGTTCCCCTCCTCGCCTGTGGGGGCGCTGCACCAACAACTAATGAAGGAAACCACAAGAAAACCTCTGAAGACACTGAGCTCAACTGTGATTTTATCAGAATTTGTAGGATTTCTCTTCTGTCTTTGTTTAAAAATCACAAACCATTTTTTCCGTAGCATTTGGTTGTATTTACCCAGAATGCCTGGCGGTATAGTCCACTTCCTGTTTCTGAAACATTGTGTTAGTTTTAGGCAACCACACACACCATCCAAAAATGATCCAGTTTTGTTCAGAGAGCAGAATATTTTGGAGGTTTTAGTTTTCGTTCTCATAGATTTCATTTTTGCCCAGTTTCTGTTTCCTGTTGTTAAAACTCTCAGAACTTTCTGGGTTTTTCTGGGTTGGTTTATAATTTCCTGGTTGAATCGGAGTGATTCTCTGCATGTTTGCTGCATATTTTCTTTCTTTGGTCTTAGATGTCAGCCACTTTCTTCTCTGCTGTTTTTTATTTAAAATTATTTGAGAAGATGATTTTTATTTTAAGAGCTTTCAGCTGTCATTCGTTATTACATCTCCAGGTCAGGTGATAATCATGCCTGGGAAATTGAGCTCAGCTTTCTAAGAACTCTAGTTCAATCAGTTCATTCATGATTTGACAAGAAAGTCAATTACTTTTCCCAGAGGACCGAGTTGATTTGGATGTTTTCTCTTTATGAATTAAATTGTCATTTGAAAACTTCATTTTTTGGATTTACTCAGGTTATCTTCCTGATGATGTGAAGCATTTATGTTGGTTAATGAGAATCTCTTAACTTTCCAATTCCTAATTGTAGCTTCAGAGTTGAGTTCAAATAATTTCCAGACTTTTGTGGCGGAAGAGGAAATCAGTAGATAAGATTTGTTTTACATCTCCCAAAATAAAGAAAGTCGGTGCAGCAATAATATATGTTTCTGCCTCAAAAGTGACAGAAACTTAAGAGCAACATTCCAGACAGTCCTTCATTTCCCCAGTAGGACTGCAGGAGAGGCATTGATGGTTTTACTGTTTAATAACTGGAAGCCAGGATCCATGTCTGCAGTATCAGTTGTGTTCATCTGAGCTGGAGCTGGACCAGAACTCTGCACCTCCATACGAACGCAGCCTGGTGAAGCTTCCTTTTTCTCAGCAGCATGAATAAAAAGCATCACGGCTACGTCACGGCGCCATGATTAGTCGATCTGCACGGTTTGTGTTTGTGCCCGTAAACGAGCTGACCGGATAAACCCCGGTCCCTCAGGACTCGGTCCAGAGCCTTGCTGTGTTGTGCGACTATAAATCTTCAACACACACGCCCTCTTTCTCCTTGCCACAACAAGCCTCCTCTCTCTTTGCTGCACTCCACTCTTGAGTGGCCCTCAGTCTCTGCAGGCCGGTGGTAGTGAAGTGCTTTATGGCTGCGGAGGACAGGAGGGGAAGCAGGAGGCTAGCATGTAGCTCCTTATAGCTACATGGAGGCGCATCGGTCTGTGGGAGCAGCACCACGAAGATCCGCCTGCAAAGCCATTTATAATCACCTGCTTGGAAAAAAAAGGACGTGGAGACGAACATTCACAAGACTCACAGCACGTTATTTAAGCTCAGTACAGAAAGCCATTTGTAGCACAAATCACTCATAAGAAAACGCTGCTTTCTGACTTATGAGTTCACCTGAAATAAGACAAAACAAACAAGTAACTTTTCATCAAAATATATGAGCTTTTTTATGTCAGTAATTCCTTAATATTGATTAGCAGATTATTTAATTTACAGCAAGACATTTTCCCATGTCTTCTATAAATGTTTATGACTGTCATGAAGTGTAATTCGGTAAATAATGAGACTTTTAATGAGACTTTGCATTAAAAGTCTCATTATTTACCGAATTACACTTCATCAGTCACAAAGTCTCCTTCATGTTTATAACAGGTGTTATGTTTATGACAGGTCATGTTAGTCTTATTCACACCCAGTCAAACAAAATGTTACCAAATAATCTCCTATATCTTGATGAAAAGTTACTTGTAAGTTAGGAATCCCGTCTTCTTGGATTGGCTCTACTGAAACAAAATGTGGTTGTGCTTCTGTACAATAACAATAAAAGCATTCTGATTCTGATTCTGATTTCAAGCATACTAAGATATTTACACTAGAAACTCTTCAAAAATACCTAGTAAGACTGCTTTATCCCTGCGTTGACATTCATGATGTTGGCTGGAGATGTGTTGACATGTATTTACAGGACGCAGTACATTTACAGCTGTACCTGTCATATAAATCTTTACAACAGGTTAATTAAAGTCTTTCCCCTCCCAACAGCTGCAAACCAAATCCTGTACCCACTTCATAACGTTATTAGGACACACATGGTGCCTCTGCTGCTGCTAGTTAGCCCAGACAGCTCCACTGGGACGGAGCAATGCAGCCGTATGTAAACACAAGTCATCTTCCTGAAATACGCTCAGAGAGGAACTGGAAGTTTGCACTTTTCTTCTTTCAGTGTTGCTGTTTTTAAACACATCGGGTTGGAATAAACAACTTTGGACGAGTTGTTTAAATTTGGGCTGCTGTTTGACAAGTTTTTAGAAAGAGTTCAGAGGAAAATTCTTTGGAAATAGTTGTCATTAAGTGGCAGAAAATGTGTTATCTTATTCATAGTTCTCATAAGTTTGAACCGTGACCCACGCCACTGAACCGCCATCTTGGTAGGCAAGCACAGCACAAAGCAACCAACAAAGCAAGAGTACTCAAAAATTATAATCGAGTTGTAATGTTCTTATATTGTTTATAAATTAGATGCGAACGAGGCGAGAGCTAGTTCTAAACTTGTGGCTTGTTTGTTGTTGTCATAGCAACTGTCATAACAGTTGGTTTCGGATACCTACCAAGATGGCGGACAGCTACAAAGTTCCCAGAGGAGTTTCATCAGAGGCTGAGATTTGGGTTGATTTTTTTGGCAGTTGTTGGGTTTTTATGTTTGGGTTGGAAACAGTCAGATCTGGCAACCCCACTTCAGACAAACATATTGTTATTTCAGGGTTGACATCTTCAGCGGTGTGTGAACAAAGCTTTAGTGGATTATGTGCCTTTTATTTTCAGTAAGATTCAACGTTCACCTTCCAGCTGATTACGGAGAACCCGACTCTAATCTCCAGTCTGAAGGAACTTTGATCGGAGCATCGAGTTCAGAAAGTGTGCAGCTCTGTTAAACTCTGGAGGGCTTTTTCACGGCTCAGCAGTTACTGTACCACTTAAAACTGATGTATTCCACCTCCTCCCCGTCTTCCTGCTCCCTGTCCTTCAAAGCCTTTCTGTTACCTGCTCTTCCTGCTATTATCTCTCCGTACCATACGCCGTGAAATTCTCCTCTTTTTTAACCCGCATGCTTGTTCTAATTGCTACAGAAACCTGTTGAAGGAAATCAATGTTTTTTTGATTATGTGCCAACGCTGAGTCAGCAGGAAAAAGATAATTGTTACAGAACGATGGATTGGGACTAAGTGGGATTAGTGGGAATATTAGTGCAGACGTTCCCACGCTTGATTGGAAGTTGAAGAAAAACAAGGTTGCATAATTTATTGGTAGCCAGTTGGTCACAAATCTGGTGATAATTTGTGAGGGATATTTAAGACTGGACAATAAATTAATAACAATATTGGTAGATACATGATCAATATCAATAGATAAATGATAGGATATTCAATATTATGTAGGCAGAGGAAAAACTTTCGCTGTTCAACCACTCACTGCAAGCTGAAAAAAGTTGGTGGAATCAACTCACTCACTCACTCTTTGGTTACCTAGCAACTCACTCACTCTTTGGTTACCTAGCAACAACATGTCAACTTGCAGCAGAAGTTTCAGGTTTCATAACAATGTGTAGTGAAAAGTGTAGATAAAACAGAAAAGTCATGCCACTAGGATGGCAGTATTTCACATATTTAAAACAAACAAAAACAAAATTATCGATAAACTGTCAATATCGACTGATATTAAATGCTAATATTTGTTATTTGCTGTAGTTATTGTGCTTCCTTAAATTGAATTTGTTATTGTGAGATCTATGATATTATGCAACAAATAGGAAGCCCAGGTATTGTTTGGATATTCAAGATAAATGTAAAAACATTCAGATATTGAGAGAAGTTTTTCAGCCATGTTTAGCTTTAGCATAAGAACCAGAACAACATCAGAAATGTGTTCATGAGGAAAGATGCTAACGAAAAGTTAGCTATAGTAGCACAGTTATAGGAGGAGAAAAATTTCAAAAATGTCAAAAATAAAACCAAATCTTGTTCTGTTGATTCTGTTGACAGTAATGTTTAAATATTAATGATTAATGTTTTGATCAGTTCCTCAGTAGTTGAGTTAAAAATATATTGAAGTAGTACTTTAGTACAACTTTTAGCGACTTTTTACCTCTTGATAGTTCACAAAGTAAAACGCTCAGCCCGCTGTGTCCATCACACCCCGCTGCCCTGCAACACCTGGCGCCATGGCAACCAACACCTGCTCCCCTAATTAGCGGGACACCGGTGAGAGAGGAGATGAAAATGTCAATGAAACACTAATCTGGTCCAATCAAATGCCCCGGCATCGGCCACTGAAGAACCAGGTCGCCGTAATGGCCGCCTTACGGAGGCCTCTCCCTGCCAGCACCACCTGGAGTGACCTCATCAGTGTGAAACTGATGAGGTGGGCGAGGACACACCGGGGTGGGCGGTTCTGGACAGAGAGGTGTCGGGGAAAGTTGCCGCTGCGCAGCAGCTGGATCGGCTCCAGGTCGCAGCAGCTGCTCCGCTCCTGTTTACAAGCCGCCAACTGCTGCAGGTCTTCAAACCGAGCCTCTAATATTCGCTGCTTCGACGCGATCCGGGCTGGCCGCTACTTGATATTACTTAAATGATCAGATTAAATCCACCTGTAAGCCAGAAGGAAGCAGCCAGAACCAACAGTAATCTGTTTAAAGGAAACAAACATGGAGGCAAACAGAAAATTAAATCCAAATTAATTCCTCCTTTGGATGTTTTTCTGCTGAATATTAGGGCTGGAATGTTTGGCTTTAAAAAAAACTTTAACGTTAGAAGATTAGGGCCAACAAGAAACAAACAAACAAAAAAAAATATTAAATTCTGATCTCAGAATTTGGAGTTTTTCTTATAATTCTGACTTTAATGTCAGAATTCTGTTGTTTTTTTCTCAAAATTCTGTTTTCTCAGAATTTTAATTTTAATCTCAGAATTCAGATTTTTCTCAGAGTTCTGGCTTTAAATTCTAATTCTGTGTCAGTCTATATCAAAATCTAAATGAATAACTAAATATTCTTAGGCATATGTCATTTATGTCGTTAATGTATAAAAATAATCGGATAACTTTATCTTTCTTGAGAATTCTTATTTAATTACGAGAACATATTAGCAGAAAAAAAATATCTTGGAAAAAGTTGTTTTAATGAGGAAAAGAGCTTAGATGCAGGATTTGGCCAAATAGATTCGGTTGTCTGCATTAAAGTTTACTGATAACAATTTGAAAGGTGAAGAATTGATGTAACATATTTAGCATTATCTGTAAAACTTATCGCTTCACAAGATGCTCATTAATCCTCGTTTAATTTTTTATTTTTCCTGTTGGAGTTCTCAAAAAATTATGACTTTATTCCTGTAATTAAACTATGAAATATTCCGACCCTTATATTTTGTCGTACAGTTGACCTGAATTCAGAGTCCAAATAAACATAACATGTAAAACAAGATGGCCGCCTTGGGAGAGCTGACATCACTCTGAACTATGGAAACCCAAGAAGTTTGTCGATGAAAAACATCCAGATATTCCCCAAAATTAAATATTCTAAAAACCAAAAATGTAATTAATCGATCAAATGAATTTATACCCCTAATAAAAATAATTTTTTATTTACAATCAGCCTTCCTCTGCCGTTCTTTGTCTAACTTTTTAAGGAGACTGTGGGTTAACTCTCTCCAACTTTCTGTGTTTTTTCCCTGCAGGAAACTTCAAAGGAATGTGTAAACAGATAGACCACTTTCCCGAGGAAACGGATTACGAAGCGGATCCATCAGAGTACTTCTTACGTGAGTATCAGACAATCCTCCGCCTGCATCCCGCTCCATGTTGGTCCTCTGCTCAGACGGCGCCTGATGCCAGCGGTGCCGGCCAGACCGGGCCGAGCCAAAAGCAGCTCTGCTGCTCGGCTGTGTAGCATAACGTGCAGCGTTACAGTCAGCTGTGCACCCTGTAAACACAGCACATCGATTTCTGCTCCCGTTCCCTTTGTGCAAGCAAGACAGAGATGCTTGTCGGAGTCGTTTGATTACGAATCCTAAACATCACAGCAGCTCAGGAAGAGCTACACTGTAAAAACTCAACATCTTACCAAGTGTTTTTGTATAGTTTCTACTGAAAATATCTGACTATATTTGAAATATGTCAAAACTCACTTTCAGTAAGTTGTCAAAGCTTGTTTTAAGTCAATAATTCCTTAATATTGATGGAAAAGTTCTAGTTTCATTAGCAGATTATTTCACTCATAACAAGACATTTCTCTCATGTTATAAGTGAAGTAATCTCCCATAAATATTTAGGAATTATTCTGGTAATATTACAGCTTTTTATTATTAAAACTTTATTCTTGTAATTTAAAGGTTTTAATTTTCCTAGTGTGGCCCTAAAACAACAGAGTATTTATTATAAGAATAAAGTCATAATCACAGGAGAGCAAAGTAACCAAAGACTGTAGAGTAAAAAGTAAGAGTCCAATAAATTACTGAAGTAAGAGTAAAAAGTAATGTGTAGTTACTGAAGTGTAACTAGTTAGTCCCCAACTCTTGGACAGACATTATTCTCTTCATTTTCTGACTTTATTCTGGTCATTTAATGTTTTATTTTGTAGTAGCTCGCCCTCAGTCTCCCTCTTCAGACATGGGGACGTTTGGAGTCCCTTCGGGTCTTTCTCTCAGTGATCAGAAAGTGTCGCTCTGATCATCTCCCACTGCGGGCGACAGCCATGGCGGCCTCTCACAGCGCAGCGCAGCGCCGAGCCGAGCCGTGCGTGCCAGCGCTGGAGATAAACCCGGCCAATTAGGCTGCGTTTCACTCAGCGCTCTGAGCGCTTGTTCCAGTCCGTCTGTGCGATGGAGAGGGGTTATGACAACGGTTCTGGTAATGGCTCTAACTGAGCCGGAGCCGCGACGGCGGGAGGTGGGAGTCGTAATGAGGCGTCCATCAGGGCGGGGATGATCCGCCGTGTTCTTTGAGTGTACGTTAACCTCTTTGCCGCGCTCCTCCCAGTGGCTTGCCAATTAGGACACTCACATCCATAAATATTTCAGCCTCGTTCTTATATAGGTCAGGCCTCTCTTGATCGCCCTCTTTCTCTGCATCTCTTCACCATCACACTCCTGCTATTCATTGCACTTACAGTCATGGTGATTCATAGCGTTACTCTTCTGAAGATCTCGATATTTTTTTCTTTGCTCGGTGCACGATGGGGTCACAGGAGGTGGATGCAAATGTGTTGCTGTTGTTTAGGAATTTCAAAAGGGACGATGCATATAATATGTCAGAGTTAGCCATCTGTAGTCAATATAAATATAAATACAGACAAATTAACAAGGTTCTTCCAAAAAAAGAGAATGATGATATATACAAATCTCTTTAATCTGAAAACATCATATCAAGTCACAAATTTAAAAACCAAGAAGCCATAAAGCACAAATGTTCAGCTCAATAAAAAAGAATAAAAAGAAGAATTTTATTTTATAGAGGCCATAATTTAATTTAATGTTTTAACACCTGATATTCTGATAGACTCAGTTCAGTTTGGGATCAAAATTACAACAGTTGTAACATTTTCAGCTGCTGTGGTTTTCTTCCTCACTGCTCTGAGTCAAACCAACAAAACCATTTTAAAAACCTCCTCGCCTGTGGGGGGCGCTGCAACAAAAACCACTGCAGGAAACACAAAGAAAACCTCTGAATAAGACACTGAGCGCAGCTTCTGTCTTTACAAAATGTAAACAGAAACAGAGTAGCATCAGATTTCTTTTTTGTGTTTGGCAAAAGACTAAAAGCAATTTCTCTTTAATTTCCCGCTAGCGCTGCACTCATGTTTGTTTTGGTTATATTTACCCAGAATGCCTTGTGCTATAATCTGCTTCCAGATTTTGGTAGTGGTCGCTGGTCCACTTGATGTTCACATATGCATTTGAACGGCACCAGAGTTCATTTCAACTAGACAAATGAACTGGAGTTGGATTAAAGTGAACTAAACGCGGCTGCACCTTAAGTTAGCAGAAAATTATTTAAAAGATTCATCCGTTCTTACGCTGTCTGGTATTTTATAGTTGTGAGAAGTTTTGACTGAAAATGAAATCTGGTGGTCCTTAAAGAACGACGGCAGATAATTTCACATTGTAACGTGAAAATGTGTTTTCATTAGTGAAGTAAACTGCTGGAGGAACTGGAACTTTTACTTCTATATTAAGGAATTATTTACTTAAAACAAACAAGTTTTGTCTTATTTCAAGTGAACTAAGATATTTGCACTTGAAACTAGAGTGAAAATACTTATTATTTTAATACTTATAAAATACTATTTTATGTTTTATGTGAGACAAAATCATAACATTCATGAATATTTTTACAGCCAAGTTAAACAAACAGCATCTTCCAAGATTAAACATAAGAGGTTTTGTTATTTTCTTAGTAGGAAATTTGAATATTAAATTAGTATCAAACACAAACCAGCGATATTTAAATTGTTTGGCCCACCTGGTGTTTCCATAATGAGAAAAAAAGAGACTGGTTGAAAAATTGGTCGAGTTATGCAACAACAAAAAAAGTCACTTCAGGTGAAGACCCACAGGAAATGACATCACGGAGGAACTCGCTGGCCCAAAAATCGTGCTGATGTCATCACGAAGCGTGGCGAGGAGGAGAGGGGGGTTTCTGATGATGCGGTTGCCAAGCAGAAAAAAAAAACACATACACACACAAATCCTGACTTTATTCTGCTAAACACTCAAACGTTGATGAGCCGCCTGTGTGTGTGTGTGGGGTGTGTGTGTGTGGTGTGTGTGCTCCGCTCCCCCAGCAGCCAGGCAGTTTGCATATCCACGCTGGGTTATATAAGCCAGCTGAGGCACGCTGAAGCGCCAGTGGGTTTTTAGATCATGCCGTGTTGGAGCTCCCATCATCCGCTGCTCTACTGGGCGCTAAGCAGCTGAGAGGAGATGAAAGAGGGAAGAAAACGCCCAGTTATGCAACACACTAATACTATAACCGCAAAACATGACTTCTACGAGACGCAGAGGCCAGGTGAGGCCAAGTAGGACTGATTAGCTTCAATCTGAAATTTAATTGGATTTAATTATTCCGTCATCAGGATTTGAAAAAAGAGAACTGCTTGATGAAGTCCAGAAGAGCCAAAAATTATATAAATACAATAATTTGTTCCATTAATCCATGGAAATCCTCCAGAAAAGAAATGTTGACATGGTAAAAACATGGAAACAAACGAGTCTTTAAAACTGACAATGAACCTGATTCTGATAAATTACTAACAAAGTGGTTTCAGGGTGTTTTCACACCTGATAATCCGGAAGATTTGGTTCCATTTGGGAGGAAAATTGCAACATTTGCTACATTTTCATCTTGCAGTGTGAAAGTAAACCAAACCATTTGACAAACCTGTTCCCCTCCTTACCTATGGTGGCGCTCCACCAAGACCCACCGAAGGAAATGACACGAATACGAGGTGATCGCAACTTCGTTCTTCATGAAAAGTAAAGAGTGGAGAGGCGTCAGATTTTAGCGGTTGTAGAATTTCTCTTGTCGGTGGTAAAAGACTAAGACATTTCTCACGCTAACATTAAATTTGCAGGTGTTTTGTTTGTATTTACCCAGAATCCCCTGCGCTATAGTCTGCTTCCTGCTTTTGGAGCGCTCTCCGCTCTGCTTGACGTTCACATATGCATTCAAACCATATGCATATGCATTATTCAAATTAATTTAAAAAAAGCCTTTTTTGTGTGAAGTTTTTCTCTATCTTATGTTTAGCTTAGCTTATTGCACACAATTAAAATAAAAGTGAAACATCAAAGGTATTACGTAAAATTCACATTTTGCATGTTTTTGTTCTATTTGGATTTTTACTGGTCCTAAAACAACCCAAACATTTTTTTATCAATAGTTTAATGATTTTTGGTGTCTGGAATATGAGCTGTTTCAAAAACCTTCAGAAAGTAGTGTCACAAATCAGAAGACACTGCCCGTTGCCTAGCAACCTCAGCTGAGTTCCGCCCGTCACCTAGCAACACAAGGGTGGGGGCGTTGAGTTAAAGGTACAGAATCCCTAGAACAGCTCATTCTGAACTGAGCAGGCTAAAATGTCATTATCTAAGAATGATTTTGTGCAAAAAAAATGTAATGAACATGTTCTGCATAGACTGTAGATCTATCCTAACCTGTTCAATGAAGCATAACAGGTCACCTTTAAGAAAAAAATAATCATAACAGTACAGGAAGAGGCAAAAACCCAATGGGCTTATATAAAAAAAAACTATAATCCAACAATCATATAGAAAAAATAAAACTACACAGTATTAATGGAAATTCAAATAAAATATGCAACAATGAAAAAATCACAATCACAGCTCTTTAACTAATAGTATATTATGGTTTTATGGTATTATGGTTTCCTTCTAATACTCAAAAACTGTTGCATGTTGGCCTAACTGGAGATTTGTAATTACCCTGAGGTGTGGTTGTGTGCCTGTATGTCACCTCTAGCCTGTTTTCACTGGGTGGATGTCTAAACAGTATTGAATTATGGCAAAGCAACGAGTCCCACTGCTGCCTGCAGCCATCTATCCCACAACATCAACTCCATTTTTAGAATATTTGATCCAGAATATTTCAATCCGCTTGGCAAACGTTTCTGTCTCTTTCTTCTGCGTTTCACGCCGTTATGAGCTGATCTGGGAGTGTTTTCTGACATTGACGAGGCCCTGGTCGCCCTCGGGGCGTCGCGGGGTGCTGGACGCTGGCCTGAGCTGGCTTTGGTGTCGCCCGATAAAATCGATGGGTCTGGGGCGAGGGCGTTGTGGCCAGAAACAGGGGGTGGTATCAGCTTCCACAGCAGCCCTGCCCGGCTGTCACATGACAGTATGATGTGTTCGTTCTCAGCAGAACAGTTTACTATGTGTTCGGCTCCTCAGGCATCCCGTACACTGCAAAAACACAAAATACTACCAAGTATTTTTGGTCTAGTTTCTGGTGTAAATATAAGATTTGCACCCGATATTGAATCAATTCTTGTGCCTAATCCATAAAGGCAGATCTATTCACTCTAATTCTATGCTTTATTGTTATATATTTTACATTACATAAAGATTTCCTAACTTCACTTTCTAAACCATTTGAAATGTTTGTTGCAGTTTATTTTAACATTATTTTGTCAGTTTCAGTTTATTTATTTTAAATCAGCCGCTCTACTCCTAATTTCACTGACTGAACAAATTAAAGTTGTTTTTACATGTTTGACCAGGTTTGTGAAGCTATTGGTGTATTTAAGTTATAAAATACATTTTAATTCAGTACATTTATGTCTGGGTTTATAAAAAAATGTGCTTTAAGTTAAATCAGCTGATTTTCTGTGTTTGATCGGTATCGGCCGGTACTAAATCTCAGACATCTGTATCAGTATCAGAAGTGAAAAAGTGGATCGCAAATATTTTAGTGCACCTAAAAATAGACAAAACTAACTTACAAGTAACTGGGAGCTTGTTTTAAGTAAATAATTATTTAATACAGATTTTTAAAAAGTATTAATTCCATTTTTATTCTTTAGCATTTGATTTATTCTTTTGGAGTATATTTGTATTTTGTTTTAACCTTATAAAAGCACTTTAGTCAACATGTGTTGTTTTTATGTGCTACCTAAATAAATTAATTGACATTTGCTCTAGAAACCAGAGCAGACACACCTGGGAGGATTTTGTGTTTTTTGCAGTTCACTGTGACGCGGTGGGAACCCGTTGACCAACACATAAAACACACCGCATAGAAATGATGGACCAGTAAATTGATGGCCAATTATTTTTGTCCTGATTGTCTGAGTGAACACCAGTCCTCAAACTTTATGTGGAATAAATAGGTTGTAAAACAGAGGTGAGGGAGTTCATCCTCCTAATAAGCAGAGATCAAAACAAAATTAATTTTACTAACTTATAATTGTCATTCGGCTCATCTACGTAACTTTACAGGTGAACATTTATGTAGCGTCCTGCCTCCAAGCAAGATTCAGCTTTGACTCTTTTTGCAAAAGAAGAAGAAAAAACATCCAGTCTATACATTGCACAGCTCAAAGAGTAAATCCTGTATAAATTAAGTAACTGAAATGTGCTTTCAGGGTTACAGACGGGCGTATTATCTTTTCATTTACTCCAGCTTGGATGCATCATAGAAAAGATAATTACTGATCTTTCACTCAGCTTTCTGTGGACCCCCAAAGCTTTTTCATGTTATCTTATCTAGATCTTTCAAGCAGATGTTTATGCTTTTGTTCTAAAGTAGACAAACAGATCTCTACCTGCAACTTTAAAGTCTTGGCTTTCACTTTTTTCTGATTTGTGGGTGCAGATTGCTTGAATGCAAAAAGTTAATGGAATCCATTATTCTTAAGGTGTTTTCACACCTGGTAGTCCAGTTGATTCAGTTCAATTTGGGGCCCGAAGTTGCAACATTTGTTACATTTTCAGCTGCTGTGGTTCACTTCCACACTGCATTGTGTCAAACAAACTGAACAATTAAAAAACCTGTTCCCCTCCTGGCCTGTGGGGGCGCTGCACCAGGAACCACTGTAGGAAATGAAAAAAACGCATTGAGCTCAACTTCCTTCATCACAAAATGTAAACAAAAATGGAGTGGATTTCTCTTTTGTCACAGGAGCATCAGACTTGTGCATTTGTTTTGGTTGTATTTACCCAGAATTCCCTGCGCTGTAGTACACTTCCTGCTTTTGGAACGGTCTCGTTCACATATGCATTCAAATCGCGCCAATGATCACTTCAACTGAATTAGAGTTTGATTAAAGCAAACGAACCAAAGCTCTCTGGTCCTTCAACTCTCAAATACGTATGTGAACATCAAGCGGCCTGGAGACCGCTACAAAAGCAGGAAGTGAACTACAGCACAGGGAATTCTGGGTAAATACAACCAAAAGAAACATGACAATCAAGAGAAACCCTACAACTACTAAAATCTGACCTCAGTTCATTTTTGTTTACATTTTGTAAAAAAGAAAGTGTCTTCTTCAGAGGTTTTCATGTCATTTCCTTCTGTGGTTCTTGGTGCAGCGCCACCCCAGGCGAGGAGGGGAACTGCGTTCTCAACTAGTTTGGATCGTTGGACACAGATTAGTGAGAACGAGAACCAGTGCAGCTGGAAATGTAACAAATGTTGCAACATTGGTTCCCAATCGAACCGAGTCTACTGAACTATCAGATATAAAAACAGCCTCAGGCTCCAGGAGCTTTCTAGGTTTGCAGCAGGTAGACGGATTTTGCAGAAACTGTGCCGTCCCTTCGCCTCAGGAAAGTTGTTAATAAAGAGTCATTTGTTTCTGATGCAGCCACCAGTCTACCACCACAACCCACACAATCCCTTCAGCTCAGCGACGTGTGGGCACCGGCAGCGGAAACAGGTGTAAGGATCCATCGTCTGCCGTTCTGCTTTTCTTTTCTTTTTTATTTCACCAAACATTTTCATCCCTAAATGCTGGTTGGAAGATTTATGGTTGTATTTTATTTGAAGAAATATCACCAAGTCTAATGGAACATTTAACCCGAAGCCGACTTCTGATCTGCTTCTCTGTATATAAATAGAGAACATTGCTGTAGTGTAAAAGTGTTTTGAGTCGTTGTCACGTCAAGAGAAGTGATATTTAAAGTTTAGCCCATTTCTGTTCATTTTCCCCTCAGGTCAGAATGTGCAAAATTCTGGCAAACTGCAAAAAATAAGAAAAATAGGAAAGAGTTCTTGTTGCCTTTGCAGATCCCTGGTTTCTGCTTTTTCTGCTCCTCTTTAAATCTAATCTGGTTGCATATTTAGAAAGACAAAATGCACTGTAAAAAACACAAAATCTTATCAAGTATTTTGGTTTAGTTTCAGGGTTTCCAACAGAAAACTCACTGAGCCTGATGGTTAGTCATCCAGCATGTTTTTTAGTTCAAAATGTTCAACGTTGACAGGAAATTTGAAAATATCAGTAGGTAATTATGTGCTATTGGGAGATATTATTAACAATGCATAAACACAAAGTCTTACAAAACGTAAACAATAAAAAATCTAAAGTAAATAAATAAAGTTCGTCTGGCGGGGCGTAAATAAAGCCTGGTGGCCCGCCAGGTTTATAAAACGTTGTGGAAAACCCTGAGTTTCTAATGCAAATATCTTTGCATACTTGAAATGGGACAAAACTAACTGACAAGTATCTTTTCAGCAAGATATAAGAGCTTGTTTTAAGTAAATAATTTCTTAATATTGATTTTAAAAAGTACTGGTTCCATCTGCAGATTATTTCAGTTAACACCTGGGAAAATGTCATTATAAATTAAATAATCTGGCAGTGGAACTAATAATTTATTAAAATCAATATTAAGGAATTATTGACTAAAAACCAGATCTTATATATTGCTGAAAAGACACTTGTCAGTTAGTTTAGTCCTATTTCAAGTGTACTAAGATATCTGCACTAGAAACTAGACAAAAATGTTTGGTAAGATTTTGTGTTTTTGCAGTAAGAGCGAGTCGCTCCTGAACGGCTGCCAGAGGAGATTCAAAGATTTCTCAAACAATCACGAAATAATCAATGTTTGTTTTTCAGGTAGGAATAACATTCCGACAAATAAGCCAATTTTACACAATATTACTCCTTTAAATGTTTCAGATTATCGAGCAATTGCTAAAACTATCTTCTCTAAGCCTTCTTAGCTGATATCATCTGATGAGTAATAGACTGAAAAATGAATAAATAGATTATTACACTTTCAGGAAAACGCAGCACAGGAAGAGAAAACGACTAGAGGAGTCTTCAGTGTCCCGTTGGAACATCTGTGCTGCTACTTCACAAATATCTCCACCGACATTTGCATCCATTATTTTGTGATCAGCTCCAGTCAAAATCTACTTCTGCTTTGAGGTGTGTAGTTAGAACACAGTAAGCTAAATTTAGTCTGAAAACTGTCACAACATTTCTACTAAAGCTACAAAAAAAATTGTTAGCGAATGTTATTATTTCACAGTGTGTGTTTGACACTTCCAACGTGTTTTATTTATCGTCGGGTTGATGGGAAGCGTTGGGGGGAGGAGGAAGAGGACGGTGCAAGGGCTGAGGAAGAGGAGGAGGCGTGGAGGGGATTAATAAGCGCTTGTTGTATTAAATCAATGCGCCTGCAAGCTCAGGCACCTGATTAGCATGACCCTGTCCTGCACATCAGCACATTCAGGGCTGGGGGAGGCTGATTAGGAGCCAATGCTAATTTCCTCTCGACCCTGTCAGGAACAGTGGGGGGGGCAGCAGGTAGAGAGAGGCGGCGCTTTCTGCCAGCTTCACACCAGCAGATTTCACTGAGTTTCAATGATTCAGGGCGTCAGACCGCAGGAAAATATAAAACAAGTGACAAGATTTTTATGAGGTAGACATTCCAGAAGATATTTAGATTATATAGATATTATAAAGCAACATAATAGACAAGATAACACTTCCAAGAAGAGTTAAAATGATCTATTATGCTTTATTGAACAGGCTAGGATAGATCTAGAGATCTAAAATAATTCATTACATTTTTTTGCACAGCTTAGATAATGATGTTTGACATTAATCTAAAAATGTAGTTTTTTTTCTCCGATTTTTGACTTTTAAAATTCAGAAACATCCAAGATTTTTCTAGAAAATTTTAATTTTAATCGGAATTTTTTTTTTTCTTACTGATATTTTTGTAACTCAGAAATATCCCAAAAAAAATTTGGTTGTAAAATTAGTGTCAAAATTTTTGACACTAATTTTTTTCCGTGTAATTTTGACTTTTGTAACTCAGAAACATCGGGGGGGGGTTCTAGACAATTTGTAAGAATAGTGTCAAAATTTATGAGTTATTTTCTTGCCCATTTTTGACTTTTTGAGTTCAGAGAGTTTCTTGTATTTTCTAAAAAGAAAAATGTCAGAGTTATTTATTTCTGTTAATTTTACACCAGCAGAGCTTCAGGTCGTCAGAAGGCAGGAATTCATATGAGTTTTTCTAATGAAGATCAAGAAAATGTAAAACAAGTTACAAGATCTTTATGAGACATTTATAAACTTATAAACATAATAGACAAGATAATCCTTCAAAGAAGAGTTAAAGATGCTTAGGGTAGAACTATGGTCTATACAAAAAAAGTGAATACAATTTTTTGTATAAAATCATTCACTTCTAGAAAATTTCTGAGATTAATCTAAACATTTTCTTAGCAGAAATGAACTCTTTGTTTTAAAAAGATTCCTTATTAAAAACAAACATTTTTAATTCCAATTTGCTTCAATAGTTATTATTTTTGCATCCAATCTCAGAGAAAATCCTCTGAGAAACTCTGCCTCCAAACCAAGTCCACTGTTACAGTCTGATGTGTGGATTTCTTCACTGTTTGAACAAAGGCTGCGCTTGCAGGAGTCCACTGTTGCTCTGAAACTGAGCTGCAGCGCTGCATGGGTGCTAAGTCTCATTAAGCCGTTTGTCAGCCAGCAGCAGAAGACTGGTGGCGTTCGGACAGCAGCCTCAGTCGGTGCCGTGCCAATCAATACAGAGCACACAGTAT
The DNA here is from genome assembly GCA_903066815.1 of Brachyrhaphis roseni. Classification (NCBI taxonomy): domain Eukaryota; kingdom Metazoa; phylum Chordata; class Actinopteri; order Cyprinodontiformes; family Poeciliidae; genus Brachyrhaphis; species Brachyrhaphis roseni. Next base: position 46,224 of record CAEFZY010022723.1, on the reverse strand, counting down.
CCACTCCTGCACCCTGTGACTGAGAGCGTGTTGGCACGCGTGCCGGCAGGAACAGCCTCCACTGTACCGCTCCAAACTGCAGCGTTACTCAATATGACTCATTACTGTACTGTAACGCTTGGTGTGCTCCACCACTGACGGCCATGTTTGGATTTAGCATTAGGAGTCGAAAAGGGGAACAAAAGTCTATATTCGGTTGGAGTAAAATGTGATACATCTGAAAAGATTACAATCATATTTCAGACTGGGAGAAATAAATCTGTTTTTAAATAGTGATTTCATTTATTGGGGGGAAAAACAAACTAATCAGATTCTACATGAAGCACCTGATTCTTCCAGTCTTGATTAAAATAACTGGCATCAAGTGTTGCTGGTAACTGGCAAAGCAAGTTTTACATCACTGTGGATGACTTTTGATTTGCTCTTTTTCTGTAGAATTGTAACTGTAATTAGGTTTAACGGAGACCTTTTATCCAAAATTCACATTTTTCACGTTTTCCCACTTCCGTTTGGGCTTCAACTTTTGTTTATACTGTCTAGAAAATGAGCTTTTCAAAATCCTCCATATTGTTGTTACCTAGCAACTCCGGCAGAGTTCTGCTCGTTACCTAGCAACCCAAGCTAAGCTCCAACATGTTTGGCCAGCTTGTTTTACCTCTGAGTGTTTTGTTGTCGACTTACCATCCAGAAACCACTTGCTACATTCTTGCTGGTTATACAGGAGGCTAAACTTCTGCTTTTCAAAGATATACAGTTATTTAATTGCACGTCAATTTGCGGCCATTTTCAGATGAGAGTGTAAACGCTGAGTTGGGAGGTGTGGCCAGCAGCAGATTATTTGGATTTAAAGTGACAATAGGCCCTAATATTAGCTAAAATCTCTTTACCTAAGAATGATTTCACTCAGAAAATGCAATTAACAAGTTTTGTACAGACCATAGGCCCATCATAACCTGCTATGGAAGTACAATAGGTACTTTAAGGCCAAATTTTCACTCTGGTTTGTTAGCACATCTTGGAGCTCCATAACCCAGGTATGCCTATCCTTAAAGGGACAGTACTGTGTCTTTTCCAGAGACATGGTGCATTTTTATAGCACAATCAAGTATCTATGTTACCTTGAGTTGTTATAAAAATGCATCACACATAACTTAAAGGAAATCTGACGCCTTAAAATTGGGATTCTGTCTCTTTAACACTGGGGAACGATGTGAGATAGAACCGTGTTTAATTTACGTTGCTGTTAGTAAAGTGTTTTAAATGACACTCATTTATACATTTTTGAGTGTTTTTTCCACCTGTATTCTTTGTGTCATTTTTAACCATAACGATTTGCTTTTTGACCTCTGAGATCCAATCTGATAAGGAGGATTTTAACGGTGCAGCTCACTCCTCCCCTCCGGTTTTCCTTTAACCTGTCTTTCTCTGTCGACTTCACACAGCAAGCGTCCCTCAAACTGCCTGTTTTCACCCCAATCTCTTATGTAATTTGCACTCAGTCGGGACGGGACAGTTTCAAAGATAAAATTTAATCTCAGCCTGCCGCTCTCCTTCCTCACAGAGACGTGCGGTTTAGAGTTACCTCTGAGGGCGGCTTGATTAAATATTAAGTTGTCCTAAGAGTTTGACCCCTGGTTCTGCGTCCCGCCCCGAACTCCTTTTAAATCTCCAAACATCTCTGCTGCCTCCATTCCTGGAAGTATCGACGCGGTCGTTCACAGCACATTACGTGGGAGAGGGCAAGAGGCCTCACTTTCATCCATCAGCTTCATTTGCCAAGACAAAAGAGGAGAAGAGGGCCAGCCAGATTTATTGATTGTTGACAGTGGGATGCTTAATGATGCGAGATCTCAAGGTGACACAAAAGTTGAAGAAAACAAAACTCATTTGGAGAGAAGGAGAGAAAAAGGAGAGTTGGTCTTTTGTTTTTACACTACATTGAGTCAAACGAACCAAACAAATTGAAAAAGCTGTTCCCTTCCCCACCTGTAGGGGCGCTGCACCAAGGACTACTGAAGGAAGCGACACAAAAACGTCTGACAAAGACACTGAGTGCAACTTCCTTCTTCACAACATGTAAACAAACATGGAGTGGTGTCAGATTTTAGCAGCTGGAGGATTTCTCTTTTGTCTTTGGTGAAAAGCCACGAGACTAGCATAAGTCATTAAAAAACATGCTACACCATCATCTACGAACTACTTCCTGTCATCATCTTCATCATTTCCTCCAGCAGTAACATCCAGTTGTTGATCATGTGACTAATGTGACACAAAAAATGAGTCTCCATTGCAGTTTTGCAAAATATTTTTTTTAACATAGCCAACAAAACCTCTTCACACTAACACAAAAACTTTTTAAGTGAAAAACCAAATTCTTGTCGAAATTGCTTGTTTCCATTAAAGCTGCCTTATGTAACTTTTATTAAAAGATGTATTTTTTACACATTTGTTTAAACTGTCACCATAACAAATAATCTGAAAAGATCGATCTCCTGCTCCTTCCCCTTGAGCTACTATTGCCGTCTGAAGTAACGCACGACAAAAAACAACCAATCAGAGTCAGGAGGAGGGTCTTAGCGCTGTCAATCACCCTCATGTACTCACTGTTAGATGTTCTAATGGCAGAAAACAACTTATCATTACAGGAAAACCGATTATTCGCTGTGATCGTTGGCCATGCTAACTAGCCTTAGCATTTACAACAGGTTCTGCTATCAGGAAGAAGCTGCAGCATGGACCCACCTCCTGGCTCTGATTGGTTGTTTCTAGTTAAGAAAAGCCAGAGGAAATCAATATTTTTCACAGATTATCTGTCTCATACCAATTTTTCAACAAATATGTAAAAATATATGCATATTTTTTATAAAAGTTACATTCACTTTAAGCTAATTCATTTTCGTAATTTCAGCTTGTGCAATTTTATGGTGAACAGTTGCTTATTCTTAAAAATCCTTTTTTTAAACTATTAAATCTCCCTCATTAACTCCTACTGCTTCGCTAAAAAGCAAAGTGGAGCTTTAACTTTCCAAGAAGAAATAAAAACAGGTCCCAGTGAAACTGCATGGCTTTCAGCTTCTCCAATCCACATGATCCCCTGATTGACCATCCAGATCTCTACAAAGAGCAGTGACCTTCGAGGCGACGGGCCGGCCGGCCGGCCTGCAGCAGGCCTCCGCTGGGACGGCGCTGCACTTCACTGCACCAACACGGCCCTGGGTTTGGCTGACCACGCTCCACCTCTGAAGGAAACGCTCAAGTCCCTGCAGATTTTTATGAACCCGGTTCTTGTGCACAAACTCTCTCTTGCCATTCGGAGCCAGATCCCTGAGGCTGCTTTATTTACAATCGCTCTTTTCTCGTCGTGTTCTCCGGGTTACACATTTTCACACTTTATTTTTTAAGGATTGGCTCCGTCAGGATGCTGTATTCTGCCTGGAGGGATGTTTAAACATGGCAGCATCCCTGCAGGGAAGCAGGTAGAAAGACTGACAAGCTGACAGGAAATCAGATGCACTCTGCACAGTTAGCCTTCATTAAATATTACATCATGCTGGCACATTCAGTACCAAACGAGCCTTTTTTACTTGAACATTACTGTTTTATCTGATGCTTTTGGTTTTTAGGGACTAATTTTTGTTGTATTTTCACTGCAAAAACACAAAATTTATGTAATTATGGTCTAAATTCCAGAGCAAATATCTCAGTACACTGGAAATAAGACAAAACTAACTTTATAGCAAGATACAGAAACTTGTTTTAAATTCATTTCTTAATATTATTGACAAGATATTTTTCCATGTTAAAATTGAAAAAATCTGCAGTGGAACTAACATTTTTTATCAATATTCAAACAAGCTCTTTCTGATAAAGTACTTATTATTAAGTTATTTTTGTCTTATTTCAAGCTTATTAAGGTATTTGCACTAGAACCTATAAATACTTTGTAACATGTTGTGTTTTGAGACGGTTTCATAGGTTCATCTCTGCACATTTCTGCATTATGTCTGATTATTTTCTTCTGTCCGCCATCCTGCTTGTTGGTTTGAAGCTGTGTTTAGGTCCGTTGCCATGGTGATAACCCAGTTTGGGTGAAGCTCCAGCTGCCAATCTCAAAATGAATCAATGATTTCAAAGCTCTTTCCCTGAGGCCCAGATCACCTCCCCTCCACCACCGTGCTGTGCAGGTTTCATAAGAGCTGGATTTTATGTTTGTTGTCAACAGTTTCTGCTTTGCTCCAATTTTTCTCATTGGACATTTTTCCATAATTATTGTAGTTTATTCAGATGCAACTATGCAAACCTACATTATGCTTTTATGTTCTGTAAAAATAACCTGTAAAACTTTCTGAACACAACCCTCAGGCTTTATCTAATTGTCTGCTGACGAATCTTGACGGGACCTTTAAAGTTTTTGTTCTTCCCTTTGGGTTTTAACAGCTTCTAAAAACAGACCACCAAAAAAATTTAATAAAAATCACTCAGCTGGTTTGGGGCAATAAGTTAATGTCTTTAGGTGTCTGGAAAATGAGGCGTTTCAAAAACTTCCTGATTGTTAAGTCACATTTCACAGGCACTTCTTCGTTACCTAGCAACCAAAGCTGAGCTCCAGCATGTTTGGTCAGCTGGTTTTACCACAGTGTGTTCAATGGCTGCTGGAAAAGACAAGTGTTTTGTTATTGACTTATCATTCAGAAACTACTTGCTGCATTCTTGTTGGCTGTGCAGGAGGCCCCATTTCTGCTTTTCGAAGATCTGTTTCTCACTTGAGTTTTGCATCTCACCAAAACGAGGAACGTTCTCGTTCAGTTTTCAAATTCAATACAAAAGTACTCTATTGATCCCAAAGGGAAAATAAACGTTATTGTGACTCATTAATTCAAAATCTTCAGAGTTATTGTAGATAGTAATGGCTATCTTTGCATTTCATTAAACTTATAAGCTTTTATAGTTTATAATTAATAAGTAATGTTCTCCTTAGAACATGATACCACTTAAAAAATTTATGTCCAAGCTCTGGTCATTAAACCCTTATAATCTGTAATTATTCTTATTTTGAAGTTTTCATTTTATTTTTATTTTCTTTCCATTTGTGTGAATGTATGTGCTTCCATTTTGCTGGTCACACTTAAATCTAATGGAAGCAGCTGGGTGTACTTAGTTATTCCCTAAAATATCTGTTTGATCACATTTACATTTACAGTCAGGCTGAATCGCCATGAAAACCTCGTCACCGTTTCCTCTGAGTGACTGCGACGCTCATTAGTCGTACATCGGTTCCAGCTTCGCAGCGCAGCGGAGTCCTGCTGGACGGCGATTATCTCTGCCAGGGTGACATTACTGAGACAGAGGGTGGCTCGGATCGCTGCAGTCCTGGGACTCGGCCGTAAACGGCGTGTAAAAGTCCTGTCATTTTTTTCCAAATGAAAGCTGTGACCTCTGTTCTAGCAGCTAACGATGGAGACGACCTTCACAGCGTTTTGTGTTTCTGAAGCCATGAAAGGGAGGCTCTCCAGAGTGCTGTGATTAGCAGAGAGGTGACTGCTTAGATTAACAACAAACTACACTGCAAAAACACAAAACCTTACAGAATTTTAGGTCTAGTTTCTACTGCAAATATCTTAGTGCACATGAAATAAGACAAAACTAACTTTTAGCAAGAAATGAGAGCTTGTTTTGAATCAATAAAACCTTAATATTGATGAAAAGTACTAGTTCCATTGGTAGATTATTTCACTTTTAACATGGAAATTGATGGAAGTTGATCAAGCATGCTGGAACTCAGCTTGAGTTGCTAGGTAACGGGTGGAATTCCACCGTGGTTGCTAGGTAACGGGCAGTGCCTGCTGATCACATTCTGGAGGTTTTTGAAATGGCTCATTTTCCAGCCACCAAAAATATATGAACTTATTATCAAACAAAACAGCTGGGTGGTGTTTCTTAAAGTGCTTTGGCTGTTTTTAGAAGCCAAATGGAAATATAAAAACTTAAACATGTCTCCTTTAAGCACCACTTCTTAAGTTTTCTGTGTGTTGAAGTCGGGAGCCCAGCAGTTCAGCCAGCTGTTAACCGTATCCTGTCAGCTCGCCTGTGAGCTCAGGGTGACTTTCCCTCCGCCCCTCGCAGCCTCCGTGATGCCTTCAGGTTCTGGGGATAAATGAAAGCGGGATAAAGAGCGAAGCGAGGAAGGCAGTGATGAATGTCAGCAGGTACAGGCAGGCAGATGGGCCCTCGGGACCCCCGGCCAGTCCCTGTGGAGCTGCAGGCAGCCAAGTTCAGCATGAACTCCCCGGCCCGGCGTCAGCACTTTGGGGGAGAAACTGGGAAAAGTGCTGAGACAGGCAACTGCATGGGGTTATGAGGTGAAGTGGTGAAAATTTAACCACCCTGATGAAAGTTTAAGTGCACATGTTAAACAGGAGGTGACTGCATGGGACACTTTCACACAGTTTCTTCTGAATGGCTCCAGACTGCGCTGCAGACCCTGATTTCACCTGACACTGCACTAACCCTCGCAAAAGTAACATCCTACCCTGCTCCCAGTTTCTGCCTCTTCATAATTGGCGGTGAGGATGCTGTTTGGTTTCAAGGACATCGGCAGCGTTTCTCTGCACTGCAGTCTGGCTGATAAATGTGCCAGAACCTCACATGAAGGAACCAAAAACCAGGGAAAGACAGAACCGATGTCAGCAAAATGTCTGCAGAGCTCGGTTGTAACTACTTACATTTATGTTTTGGAAAAATGGTTCTGTTGGTAGTATTTCTACCATGCTGTTCTTTATTATGAAGCATCATAACACCTAAAATATTAATTGATTGTTTTGTTCTGCGATGGCGTATTAGGGCCAGAAAAAAAATAAGTAAATTTTCACTAAAAATGATCAGAAATTTTCCTGAAAAAAACAAAGAAATTTCTGAGTTTGAAAAGCTGAAAATTTGTGTGAAAAAAAATATGAAATTATCAGATTAATCTCAAAAATAATAATAATAAAAAAACAGCAAATATCTGAGTTTTATTGAAAATCTGAAAAGTCCGTTTTTTTCTCAAAAAGAATTTGGAAACTTGAAAACAGACTCACTTCTTTTGCCTAATTATGTTATTTTAATAATAATTCAACTTTATTGTCATTGCACTGTCACAAGCACAAGCAACGAAATGTGGTGTGATTGGAGCCGGGAATCGAACCCGGGTCGCCCTGCTGCCAGCCGGGAGCATTAAGCTCTCGACTATCGGCGCTCAATTTTGTGTTATTTAAATTAATTATTTCATTTTGAGCTTTAAAATACCAAAATCTCCATGTAACTTTATGTTTTAAAACAGAATTTTGGAGCAAACAAAACAAAATGAAAAAATTAAATTACAAGAATAAAATTATTACCATAAGAAAGTCATAATATTTTGCGGATCAAATTGCAGCATTATGAGTTTATTCTCTGTATTAGAATAGTATCTCTACTTTCCACTACCTCTCAAATTGTAAAGAAAAAACATTTTGTTCTTCACATGAGAAATACCCAAAAAATATATTCTACTGAAAACATTTTCAGATTAGTTGCAGTAAGTGCAACTGCAATAATTAGTATAAATATTCGTTTGCAGGTTCTTGAACTGAAACTCAGTTTTTGATAAAGTGGTTCTGGTCCTGGAAACGACCGGCTGCAGAACTGTTCAGAACCACAGAGACGTGAGAGCGCTGGTTACATAAGGCTCGCTGTGGGGAAACACACACACTTCACAGTGTTGATGGAGTCTTTCACAGACCTGATAGGGTGTTGATTACGATGTACTTTCCCACAAAGATCCAGCGTTGAAGTAGATCCTAACGGGCTTTTCTGCCTGCGATTATCGCTCCTTTCTTTGACCATTCCTTCTGACTGAGCTCTGAATCAACTGTCACCAATTTTTCTTCTTGTTTTTAATCACTAGCTGTGTTTCTGAGGGCTATATAATTGCACAATTTAACTTTTGAACAATAAATTGTGATGGTATGATGCAAAAACGTGTTTAAATTGCAGTTTTGTGAAATAAACCAACTTTGAAATGGGCAGAAAAAAACCACCTCATCCTGGCTCTGGAGCGTTTTATCAAAAGTTTTGAGCTTTTTCGGAATTGGCTTGTTTCCATTGAGCAAATTTATTTTAGAAATTTCAACTTGTGCAACTCTATGGTAAATGGAAACGCAGCTGGTGTTCTGCTAATGCCTATAAAATACAATTTTGCAATTTCTGTGTTTCCATCAAATAAGAAAAACAATTGAATTCATACAGAAATATATTTGTTCATGGAATAAATCAATAAAAATTTGTCGCACCATCATCCTCCAACTACTTCCTGTTGTCGTTTTCCTCTTCATTGTTTGGCAACATCTGGTTGTTAATGTGGTATGAAAAAACTTTTTCCATTACAGTTTTGCAAAAATAAACCTACTTTGATACGGCCAAAAATCCACCTCATCCTGGCTCCAACCTTTGTGTTTTTTGGAATTGCTGTGTTTATATTAAGCAAATTTATTTTCAAAATGCCAAATTGAGTGACTATATGCCAATGGAAGCACAGCTGTTGAAGTTTAGTGAACTTTTGTAATGGCAGCTGCTTTGTCCTCCTATTTCCTCCAGGTGCGGTGCGAGCCTCTAGCATCTTCCCCATCCTCAGCGTTATCCTACTATTCATGGGAGGCCTGTGCATAGCTGCCAGTGAGTTCTACAAGTCACGCCACAACATCATCCTCAGTGCAGGGATCTTCTTTGTGTCTGCAGGTGAGTCAAGCAGCAGCAAAGTGAGGCAGGGTGGACGAGAGACTCTGATTTGGACTGGAGCTTTAAACCATTTCATCTTTTGTATTCTGTTTTATTTCATCTTGTTGCTAGGCTAAACGTCACCCTTTGGGAGTCATCTCTAAAAATATGGTGTCCCTGACACACTTTCCTTTTTATCCATCAACATTTACCATGTCAAAATATTCTCTATGATTAAACCTAACAAATTGAAGAATACATTCTGCTCTTGGCATGACATTGAACTTTCGATTAGAAAATAACTCTGTAAAAACACAACATTTTACGATGTACCAAGGTGTAGTTTCTAGTGCACATATGTAAGTACATTTGAAATAAGACAAAACAAACTTACAAGTAACTATTCAGAAAGACAGATGAGATTTATATTATAAAAAAGTATTAGTTCCACTGGCAGATTATTTCACTTATGCCACAAGACATTTTCCCACATTTTAAGTGTCAGTGGATCTAGTATTTTTTCATCAATATTAAAGAATTATTTACTTTAAACAAGCTCCTATATTTTGCTGAAATGGTTGGTTGGTTGGTTGGTTGGTTGGTTGGTTGGTGGGTTGGTTGGTTGGTTGGTTGGTTGGTGGGTTGGTGGGTTGGTTGGTTGGTTGGTTGGTGGGTTGGTTGGTTGGTTGGTAGATCTGTTGGTGGGTACGTTGGTTGGTTGGTTGGTTGGTACGTTGGTTGGTAGATCTGTTGGTGGGTACGTTGGTTGGTTGGTTGGTTGGTTGGTACGTTGGTTGGTAGATCGGTTGGTGGGTACGTTGGTTGGTTGGTTGGTTGGTTGGTTGGTGGGTATGTTGGTTGGTTGGTTGATGGTTGGTGGGTACGTTGGTTGGTTGGTTGGTGGGTACGTTGGTTGGTAGATCGGTTGGTGGGTACCTTGGTTGGTTGGTTGGTTGGTTGGTTGGTTGGTGGGTACGTTGGTTGGTAGATCGGTTGGTGGGTACGTTGGTTGGTGGGTACGTTGGTTGGTGGGTACGTTGGTTGGTTGGTTGGTTGGTTGGTGGGTACGTTGGTTGGTTGGTTGGTTGGTTGGTTGGTACGTTGGTTGGTTGGTTGGTGGGTACGTTGGTTGGTAGATCGGTTGGTGGGTATGTTGGTTGGTGGGTTGGTTGGTTGGTGGGTACGTTGGTTGGTAGATCGGTTGGTGGGTATGTTGGTTGGTTGGTTGGTTGGTTGGTGGGTACGTTGGTTGGTAGATCGGTTGGTGGGTACGTTGGTTGGTTGGTTGGTTGGTTGGTGGGTACGTTGGTTGGTAGATCGGTTGGTGGGTATGTTGGTTGGTGGGTTGGTGGGTACGTTGGTTGGTGGGTACGTTGGTTGGCTGGTTGGTTGGTTGGTTGGTGGGTACGTTGGTTGGTTGGTGGGTGGGTAGGTGGTTGGTTGGTTGGTGGGTACGTTGGTTGGTTGGTGAGTTGGTTGGTTGTTCAGTCGGTCGGTTGGTTGGTTGGTAGATCGGTTGGTGAGTTGGTTGGTTGGTTGGTTGGTTGGTTGGTTGGTTGGTTGGTTGGTCGGTCGGTTGGTGGGTACGTTGGTTGGTAGATCGGTTGGTGAGTTGGTTGGTTGGTTGATTGGTTGGTTGTTCGGTCGGTTGGTAGATCGGTTGGTGGGTACGTTGGTTGGTTGGTTGGTTGGTTGGTTGGTGGGTATGTTGGTTGATTGGTTGGTTGGTTGGTCGGTCGGTCGGTTGGTGGGTACGTTGGTTGGTAGGTACTCTGTTGCTATTGTTTCAAGTGTACTAAGATATTTGCACTAGAAACTGGACCAAAAATACTTGGTAACATTTGTATATTTTTCTAGTATTTAAGCATAAAAAGTCTTCAATCTAATCAATAGCCACTTGTTTTCATCTGACACTTTCTCTTTTCTTCCCTATTTTTTCTAATCTACTCATGATTGACGATGACCCCTCAACGTCCTGCCAGGTCTGAGCAACATTATCGGGATCATCGTGTACATATCAGCCAATGCGGGGGACCCTTCAAAAAGCGACTCAAAGAAGAACAGCTATTCATACGGCTGGTCCTTCTACTTTAGTGCCCTTTCCTTTATAATAGCTGAGATGGTTGGCGTCTTGGCCGTGCACATGTTCATCGACCGCCATCGACAGCTGCGAATAGGGGCGCGCGCCGCCGACTACCTCCAAGGCTCGGCCATAACACGGATCCCCAGCTACCGCTACCGCTACCGGCGCCGCTCGCGCTCCTCTTCCCGCTCCACAGATCCGTCGCATTCCCGCGACGCCTCGCCCGTGGGTCTCAAGGGCTTCAGCGCGCTGCCGTCCACGGAGATCTCCATGTACACGCTCCCCCGGGACACCCTCAAGTCGTCTGGCACGCCCACGGCCACCTACAACTCCGAGAGGGATCACAACTTCCTCCAGGTCCACAACTGCATCCAGAAGGACCTGAAAGACTCGAGCCACACCAACACAGCGAACCGCCGCACCACGCCGGTATGAGAGTCCGAACAGGCCCGGCGACCCTGGAGACACTGGAAAGCCCTGTGTGCGCGGTATGCCCCCCCCCCGGAGAAGTTGGATTTCCATGTTTATAGACATTTTGTTTTGGTTTTTGTTTATTTTTGTTGAAATGCATGACTTCCATAGCCATTGTTGAGAGAGTTTCAACTGTACTGGTCCCGAGTAAGTGAAGATCTGTCATGCTTTTGGACAGGTTTGGGGGTTTTTTGTTGTTTTTTTCACGATTCGGGGAACCAAAAATCGGGTGGGAAGGGCGGGGCATTTACGAGATAATCAGTTCCATGATTTCATTGCCCTTGAGTTCGTTTGGAGCAAAAGGTGGAGCTCCCCCTCAGCCAGCGTACCGCTTAACTACATGCGCCCTTTTTTATATTTATTGACTCATTTGTTAATTTTTTTGCATTAAAACTGTGAATTGTTACAGCTTGGGATTCAGTAAGAAGTACCCCAATCTGTAATCTCTAACAAAGGTACTATATATATATATATAAATATATGTATTACTTTTATAAATAAATTATTACGTTAATAATCAAGAGATAACAGACTTTACCGAAGCAAAAAACAAAAAAAAGTGAAAAAATTCAACCAAGTGCTGTTGATAATACGAGAAAAGACTTTTCTATCTCTTCATTTGGAGGTCAAGAACAAGCGAAGGTCCTTCAGGTACCAGAAGCAGACGCAGGCATTCAACAGTAGAGTATTATATATTCTTTTAATAGAACCTTCTCGTCTTTTTCTCCGTCTCTGTTCTCTTTCCTTTTCGGGAGGCGTTGGAGTTGCACCTCCAACTCCTATCAGAAAGAGCCAAGAAAATGAGTCAATAGCTGCGTTTCCATTGACCAAACAATAACACAATTTGAATTAGAAATAAATACGCAATTTGAAAAAACACATTAAAAAAAGTTTTTGCACTAGGATGATGTGGTTTTTTTTATATAATATTGTTTTATTTCGCAAAACTGCAATAGAAACATATTTTCGCATCACACAAGTCACATGATCAACAACCGGATATTACTACTGGCAAAAACCATGAAGAAGACGAAGACAGGAAGTAGATGGAGGATGATGATGCATATTTTTAATGACTTATTGTGTGAATAAACTTATTTACATGTGATTTTAATTGCATTTCTTAGTTAATGGAAACAGCACATTTGCAAAACGGTGTTGTTTTTTTAACATCAGTGGAATACTGAAAGTTTTGCGCACACTAGTAATAGAAATTGACCTAAAACTGCACAAATTGGAATTACAAAAATAAATTTGCTTAATGGAAACAAGGTAACTTTTAAAAAACTTTAATGAACTGCAATGGAAACAATTTTTCCACATCACACGAATCAGATGTTACTACTGGCAGAAACCCCAAAAAAGAAGACGACAGGAAGTAGTTGGAGGATGACGGCGTGGCATGTTTTTAATTAACTTATCGCGTAAAACTTCTTCACGTGTTTTATTTATTACTTATCAGAAACACCAAATTTGAGAAATTGTGTTTTGTAGAAACACAGCAATTTTTTGACATTTGCGAAATATCGACACAGAAATTCAATTTGTAATGGAAACGCAGCTACTGACTCCAAAACACGACTTCTGCAAAACGAAAAGGAAGGACCAGAGGGGAAGAAAAAGAAGAGGACGCCAGACATAAAAACAAAAACAAGTTTAATATGAAATAGAACAAGAAAAGCTAAGAGACTCACAATTTCAGAAATTAATTGCATGCTATAAAATTACAGCAAATTTGCTCTTGAGAAATGTAAGTTTTAAAGGTTAATCATTATAAGGGGAAAAAAGCAAAGGCGCTAGAGTTTAAAGTATTAATCTTTTCATGTGTGGTTTTATTATAATTTATTTTTTATTACTATTATTTAGCATATTTTATCTCATTCCATTTGTCAAACAAGCCAAACAATTTACATTGAACAAAACGGCTTTTTTAAAACAGTTTGGTTGGTTTCTTTATAAATATATAAATAAACGTATGTATGTATTTTTGTTTTATTTTAAAAACTCACACAGCCTTAGTCATTTCTTTGTTTCTGTTCATTTTTAATGTGCTGTTCAAATTGAAAATGAAATCTTTAAAAGGTGCCAAAAACCGAATGATCCTATACTTGGATGCATCAAGTCCTGATGAATAAAAAACGAACCCCAGGGGGAACAAATCATCACGTTTCTCTGCGTGTCTCTTACACACTTCACCAAACAACACCTTCGTTTCTCTCAGCTTTAACTGCGAACTGTCTATTGATTCTTCAAATCTGCAAACATGCTCCTGCATTAGTATTTATGGAAATCAGATATGAAACCATTTCTGCTCCTTTTTATTTTTGCCCATGACCTCTGATGGAGGCCTTGAACGTTTGTTGTGTTGTGAGACGAATATCTGAACTTGTTTTCTTGTTGACATTTAATGCATGAAATTTGGGATTCAGCAAGAGCAAAACTACAAATCAAAAATATATAATACATAAAATACTCTTTTTAAAAGGGACATATTAAGTTAAATTTACATTTTAAACGTTTCTGTGCTTCCATTTGCATTTCCACTGCTTCTAAAAAAAAATCCAAACTGCTTAAAAAAACACCCAACCGTTTTGTGGCAATAAGTTTATGTTTTCTGATGTCTGAAAATTGAGCCGTTTCAAAAGCCTCGATGGAAACTCTTCCGTTACCTGGAAACCCCAGCAGAGTTCCATCCCGTTACAACACAAGTGGCGCTCCAACACATTTAGTCAGCTGGTTTTACCGCTGTATGGGCTGGAAAAGTCAAGTGTTTTGTTGTTGACTTACCATCCTAAACCGCTTGCTGTGCAGAAGGCCACCCTTCTGCTTTTCAAAGAGGTAAGGTTGTATAATTGCACATCTGTTTGCAGCCGTTTTCATGTGTGGATGTAAACTTTGAGTTGTTGGGGGCATGGCCAGGAGCAGCTTATTTGGATTTAAAGTAACAGGATACCTAAAACAGCTCAACACAGGCAGAACTGAGCAGACTAAAATCTCACTTTTTAAGAATGATTTTGTGCAAAACCGTGTTTCATATCACCCATAGATCAATCCTAACCTATTCAAGGAAGCATTATAGGTCACCTATGCTAAATGAGGCCTGCAGAATCTGATTAGGACATCTGAGGATTAAACAGCCTGACCTTGGAGAAAATCTGCTGCGATGTTCACTCCAGGCAACTGTCTTCTTTTTTTTACAGTCTTCTCACCGTACAGTGAAAAACTTTAAATAATTTGCTTCTCTAAGGTCATTTCTAATCTTTTTCCACCTTGACAGTGTAGTAAGAGTCAAACTGCCCAATCTTCAACTGTTCGCACTGATACTCATCAGTTAATAAACTGTATTTAATCTACTTCCTGTCTTAAATCCTGTGGCAGCAGTAAGGGTGTGCTTTTTTTAATAAAACATAATATTGTGGAATCTGCTGTGTGTTTTTATGCAGTTAGGGATAAAATTAAACATTTTATAACCTAGTAAAAACAAGATCAGTTTTATTATGTCCACTCTGATAATCCCAGAGCATAAAAAGGGTTTACTTTCTTTTAACATAATTCTAATTTAAAGAATAGAAGCCGTAGAATCAATGTTTACAAAACAAATCCGACATTTAATCACTTTATGAGGAATAAATTAAATATTTTTAGACACAGGAATAAGTTCTGTGTATTTAGTCATATGAAATTTGTATAACAAGTGAGCTATTTTATTCTTTTAGATATATGACAAAGTCGTTCATTAATGGTAAAAATGACTAACAGCGTTTTGTGAAGCTAAAATACGAAGAAGTAATGCAACCTGACACGCTATTGGCTGGCGTTTGCAAAGCAGCCAATCCAGGAACGCCATTGTTTCCTTGGCACTGATTGGCTGAAACCCCGCAAAGGCGGAAATAAGGACAGTTAAGCTAACGAGGATATTAGCTTGGCTTCTGCTATAGCACTAACGGTTTCTACTGTAACTATTAGTTCATATTACGGTGTATTCGGTGTTTGAACTATTAAAATAGGTAGTTCTAAGTGTTTTAGATTGTTTTCAGATTGTTTTAGTTGTTCGCGGGCGGCTGTGAACACTAAAACCTGTAAATAGCAGGAGTCTACTGTAGATTAAATCCGTTTCATGTGTAAAAACATTGAAGTGGATTAAAAAGATAAGCTAAAATCCTAAGGAGGAGAAGTACTTTCTCACTGCACTGTAGTTACTGTACTAAAAATGACTAATTTATTAATACATTTTCAAGTACAAAGTTCACCAGAATAATTAGCAGCACTGGTACTGAAATAATAAGTAGCTGCCAATCATGTGGAAACACCTGACCTTATTTTACTACATTTTGGTAATTATTTAGTAGTTTACATTGCTTTTGGTTGTTTCCAATGAATTTTTACATTATTTTTTAGTGGTTTGCATCTATTTTTGTAATTTATTTATTTTTTGGTTGGTTCTACATCATGCCAGAAACAATAAAGCATCTTAAAAGGAATGATCTAATTTGATGATAATGTGGTGCACATGCAGAGTGCTCCACATTATAGAGTGCACCTGACTTATAATTTAAAGACTTACAAACATATAACCTTTTTGTACAGTTTACTGATGCAGCATATTGTCAAAGTTAGTGCAATCAGATAGGAAACCATGATTTTAATCCCATAGAAGGACACAGAGTGAATGAATTTAGACAGAAATTAGAAAAAAGCAAGTTAGCTCTAAAAAATATTGGCATCAGCGCTCCCATAAAAATAAAAGCTGACTTGACAGATGTAAAGCCTTGTGTGCTCTGCAGAAATCATGGCCTCAGCCTGCTGTTGTAAAACGGTGATAACACATTGTAAACGACCACTGGGAGCTGTAATCCAAAAATATCAGAGCTAGCCATCAAATATCTGAGTTTACTGCATGTGGACAGTGAGAATGTTTGTTTTATGCTGCAGAGAAGCTTCAGAAAAGGCCGTTTTTGAGTCCAAATGCCATAACTTTAGAAAAGAAACACTGGATCCTACAGGAAAAAAATAATGTGCACCACATTATTGTCAAATTCCTGCAACATTTTTCTACTCCACTAAAAGGTTTGCTTTCACTTCCTAACGTCCGGCTCTGAGTTCTCACACACCGTATGATACTGAACCTGATACACACAGTCAGACTAAAATCATTTTGTTTCGTCAAGGTTTGTGGATCAGGTTCAAGTGTTTGGAGTCAGGAGAGTTGGTACCTGAGAAACAGAAAAGCTTTTATCCACTCATCATTGGCATGAATGGCTCACGAGGTTTGGTGTTTGGATTATCTGTCTAAACAGTTTATTTTGATGTATTTAGCAGTGCTGTTCCTAAGGGGGGGAAGAGGGGAGACCTGAAAAATGTTTTCCACCACCAATTTCTTTTTTAGTTATATTTTTAGCTAAATGTATGCATATATTCTGTTTTCTATTCTATATATTTTTTTCTATATATTTTATATATGTATGTAAATATGTACATATATTTTTTAATTCATTGGCTGTGGGCTTCCCTGCTCCCACTCTGGAGTTGCTCCTGCAAAACGGGGATGTTTAGAGATTAAGTTAGCAAAAAATGGCGTATCTGACATTGTTTTAAGTCTGAAACATGTAATTTTATCTTAAATATTTAGAAATAAAGAACCAGAATTAGTGAAAAGGTTCTAAAACTTGGCAACCTGAGCTTTAGTTACCTTGAATAACCATTTTTTTTCTGCCCTTCTTTTTTTCTCCTCCTCTTCCTCCCTTTCCATTCTCCCTGCTGTGCCGATCAAAGCGTGCAGTGCTGTGTGATCAGGGCCACGCAGGAGGAGATACTGCTGAGAACATTCAGAGCGAACACGGTGGCGTTTTCTCACTGTCCGGCTTTTCTGTCGCCTGCAGCGCTGCGGCGTTGCATAACCTCACATCAAACCTAACGTTGCCCTTTCTGTGACCTCACTGGACTAAACGCTCCGACAGAGATGCAGGAGCAAATTAGCTATAAAATAATATGTTATACACGGCAAGAAGAAAACTATAAATCATGAAGAGACACAGAAACAAAATGGAAGAAAGTGCAAGAGTAAAGATGCAAAACAAACCATCACGGTTGTGACATGTGGTGTTGGCAGCATTATGCTGTGGGGAGAATTAATGGGAGGACAATCCAGGAAGAAAATCTTTTAGAGTGAAAAAGACATGAGACGAGCGTGAAGGTTCTCCTTCCACTAAACTTACAGTCAGCGATAAAACAGAAGGCTTTACTTGAATTACATGTTTTTCTCGGATTACATATAAGTATTTTTAAAATTATGTTTTTTACTTTTTCAGTTGGTTTGGTTCTCTTTCACACTGCGCTGAGTCAACTGAACCAAACTTATTGAAAAAACTGTTCCCCTCCTCGCCTGTGGGGGCGCTGCGCCAAGAGCCAATGAAGGGAATGACTGAAAAACCTCTGAAGAAAACATTGAGCGCAACTTCCTTCTTCATAAAATGTTAACAAAAATGGAGTGCTGTCAGATTTGTTATTGGCAAAAGACCACATGTCATTTATCCCGCTAGCGCTAGGCTAATGTATTTGCTTTAGTTGTATTTACCCAGAATGCCCTGCGCTGTAGTCCACTGTAGTCTCCGATCTGCTCGGTGTTCAGATATGCATTTGAACCGTACCACAGTTCTCTTCAACCGAACCAAACTCAGGTTTGTAGGCGAATCGGAGTTTGATTGCACATTCACACCTCCCCAAAAGAACCGAACTTTCTAGAAAAAAAAAAGAAACTGTTGTTTATTTAAAGCAAACTAAATGTGACTGGAGTGAATGCACCCAACAAAGGAGTCAAGCTTCAGTTTTCTGTTTCTCATGGTGTAAAGTTTATATTTAGAATAAACCAAAGTCACTACAGAGCCTGCTGGACTGATCTGGAAATAAAATTCAACTCAAAATATCTCAATTTATGTGCAAATGAGCCCAATATCTGTTGCCTGTCCTTCCAGTGAGTTTACATGAGCATGAAAAGTTGAGTCAAGATAATTTGAAGCCTTTAAATCCAGCTTTGAAAAGAGGACAGCTATTTAAAAAGAGAGAGAGATAAAGAGGAGGAATTAAAATAGTCTAGAGCTCACACACAGCTCTGCCGGATGTGTGAAGGAAAAGAGCGAAGCACTCTGCCCCCTGGTGGTGCGGTTGGAGCAGCGCAGGGAAGCTGCTGCTGCCTCCATCAGCTCAGGGAACGTTGTGTCCATGAACGGGGCTGGAATACTGATGCAGGGCTGCAGGAGCTGCAGTGGGGGGAAAGAAGAGCCTGGACTCACTGATGTCTGCAGCAGAGAACATCTGGTTCACCTGGGAGACGTTTGTGAAGTTACACGGTCAAAAAATACAAAAACAGCAATATTTTGGTTTATTTAGCTTGTTAAAGAGGGGGGGGAATGGATGTTCAAGTACAGTATCCAAAAATTGTACTCAAGTAAGAGTAGCACTACTTCAACATATTTTTACTCAAGTAGCGTCCAAGGAATTACTTAATTACTTAAAATTGTATTTGGTAGAAAGTAACTAATCAAATTATCAGTCATTTAACGTTTAAAATTTACATAATCAGACAGACCAAAATATGAAGTTAAGAGAAAATTGAGGTATTCTGAGGACCAAAATGACAATAATTCATATAAGGAACAAAAAAATAACAAAATCAGGCAAAAGAAATATTTCTAAATCAGTTTTTCAATAAAAAACTGATTAAACTTTAACAAAAACTGCAGGTGTGTGTCTGGTGAATCTTTGGTTAAAACATGTTTGTTTTTCATTCAGTGGGTAGAAAATCCAGAAATTCAGAGTAGATACCTCAAAATAAAATTACTCAAGTAAAAGTAAAAAGTAGAGCGCAGTAAAAATCCTCCTAAAAGTACATTTGTTCAAAAACGTTGCTCTAGTAAATGTTACTAGTTACTGCCCAACTCTGCATTTCTAAATGTTATAGTTAGAAACTAAATATTTAAATTACTAACAAACTAACAGCTTCCAGTTAATATTTCAGCTAAATGATCATTTCATTTCTGATCTGTCTCTAATATGTCTTCATTTTTCAGATTTAGTCAGACGGTTTCGTGCGACGTCTCGTTGTTCCTGGTTTTCGGTTTGTGCTGCAGTCAGCTGCAGCAGAACTGATGGACAGCAGCTTCAGCAACCGTCGCATGTTTTCCGTGTCCTTGAGCTGTGACGCTTTCATTCAGCTGACGGCGGCGGACGGTAATTAAGCCAGAACTCCAACCCTCCACTTCAGCAGGTAATGAGGAGGCCCCCGAGGGCCACTTAGGTGTCCGGCTGAAAAGCCTCTCTGGAACTTTGCTGCATAATATTCAGCGCTCTTTGCAGAAATCTGGATTTACTGGGAGGATTTTCAAGGTCCCACTCACCTCACATAAAGCCCTCAGCAGAGGCATCTGAAGGACGACGTTTCGTTAAAGGATTAAAGGCGACTTACTGAGCAAAAGTCACATTTTGTAACTTTTTTATGTTTTCATTTGGGTTTCAGCTGCTTCTAAAAACAGACCAAGTGCTTAAGAAACACCAGGCCATTTTCTGGTAGTAAGTTAAATGGAAACAAATACATACAGAGTATGGTTGTTACCTAGCAACCCCAGCAGAGTTCTACCAGTTACCTAGCAATCCAAGCTGAGTTCCAGCAAGTTTGGTCAGCTGGTTTTACTGCTTTATGCACTGATGCTTCTGGAAAAGACACGTTTTGTTTTTGACTTTTGGAAGTTAGAAATTTCCTTGTTTTATTTTTCTAGAAAATGTCTGAGATTAATCTAAAAAATTTAGTGTTTCTTTCTAGCAAATCTTCTGTATATTCAGGCTCAGAAATTGGCTTGTTTTTTCTAGAATATTTCTGAGATGAATCTCAAAATTGTGAGGGGTTTTCTATAAAATTTTGGACTTTTGAAACTCTCAAAATGTCAAGTTTTTTCTAGAAAATTTCTGAAGTTAATCTCTAAATTTTCTGTCATTTTTTGGGGAAAATTTAACCCTTTTTTTTTTACCTACAATGACCCGAGTGGGCTCCTTCGTATTTGAGTACTGTTTATGTTTAGATTAACCCTCTCAGGCTCAAATTAAGTTGTAGTTGCAGGAAAAATCTGATATTTGGAGAAAATGATCATATGGGGTAGTAATATACAATTCAGACTTTTTTTGAGAGAGACATTTAAACAGCATTTCAACAGCATTTAGCTGTTACAAATCTGCAACATCTGCCTGGAGAGGGTTAAACGCTAAATCTGGTTTTAGAAAAGGGAACAGAAGTCAGAAATTGTCCTAATACAGAAACACCAACCTTTGTGTGTGTGTGCGTGTGTGTGTGTGTGTGTGTGTGTGTGTGTGTGTGTGTGTGGCCCTGCAGAGGGACCTCCAGTCCAGAGCCGTGGTAGCAGCTGTTGTTAGTGGGACGGCAGCCAGGTAATGAGGGGACACGCTGGGCCAGCAGAGCGGAGGGCCAGGACTCTGATTCGTGTGGATCAGGGTGTGAGTGAGCGCTCTGCATGCACACACGCATGTCAGCGTGCTTCCTGGCACCGCGGACGTCCGGCTGGCACGGCGGCAGCGGCCGAGGAAGTGGCTGTGCGTCTGACAGGAGGGGACGACTTCAGACTCAGGACTGTTATCACACATGATCCGGCTCCTGCTCCAACAGAGAGGGGCAGGAAGAGGCGGTGTTGTGTGTTTTCCAGCCACATAGTGACATTTTATAGCACAATCAAGTAACTCTGTTGCTTTAAGTTGTAATAAAACAAAAAACTTTACTTCCTGATTTTGAAATTGGGCCTCTGTTTCTTTAAGAAGCTCCACCTTCAGGAAGTCATCAAAACATGCCTCCTCTGTTATCTTTAATGATTTTATCAGCGTTGCTCTGAGAAGTAGCTCCTATAATGATCTCAGCTGATGCACAGCTAATTGATGCTGGCTAGTCTGAAGGAGCTGTTCATTAAGTCCACCCAGGGGTTTCAGCTGAATGGTTGCCATGGAGATTAAAGGATTTCTCAAACAAGCATTGAAAGATTCAAGACAAACTCCAGGTGTGTTTTTGATGAGGGAATAACAACATGATGGAAAACGAAAAAGGTAAATTTTACCTAACAGTGTCCCTTTAAAGTTTACATACTTTATATAAAGAATAAATGAAATATTTGTTCATTTATTCTTTAAATGAATATTTAGAAACTTGTACATTTTGAAATGTTTGAAACTCTAATGATGAGAAACGGTCCAGTGAGAATTTCCTTAAAGCATTTATTGTTTTTTTCTGCTGGATGTTTAGCTTCCTGCCAGACAATAATTTCCCATTACAGCCATATAAACGTGTCGCACACAGCAGGAAGCATTTCGCTCCACAGGTCAATCAGATGTCCTGCAGATGAAACTGGACGTGACGTGAGTCTCCCTCTCTGCAGGGCTGCATTAGTATTCCAGCTAATGGAATACTAATGAACGTATGTCCGTTCATGGACAAAGCGTTCCAGCAGTAGCAGCGCTGCAGTTCCCTCATCGTGCCACCAGAGGGCGGTGTTTCACACATCTAGGAGCTGGAATCGCTTTAATTCTGACACAAAAGCTTAGTTTGATTTTTGTTTAGCTGAAACATGTTTTTCATTCAGTGGATATAAAATCCAGGAATTTTATTTGAGCACATACTTTATGAGAATTACCTCAAAGTAAAAAGCAAAGCATAGTAAAAATACTTCTAAAAGTTTCTCAATCGTAATTGAGCAAATTAGTTACTACCAAACTGGTGGTCTCATTAAATGTATGAAAATATCTGGTTTCAACTATAAATGTTTTTAAATTTTAGGTTTTTAATCAAAAGCTGGATGAAGTAGATTGAATATCAAACGCTTTCCAAACCAAACTGAAATGAATCCATGGTTCCTGATGTAGTTTAAAGCTGGAGTATTATCTAAAATGTTTTACATTCAGATACTTCATGTAAATCATGTGTAAATTCACATTTGGTATGATTTTGTTTTATATTGGGCCCGTCTCTCCAACTGCTCTGAATCTCTGCCTTCAGGAAGTCGTCACAACATGGCTTCTCTACTAAACCTTTAACATTTTTGCCAGCATTTCTGAAAAGTTGCTCCTATAATGAGTTCAGATGATGCAGCCCCACTTAGATGTTTGCTAATTGCTGGCTAGTTTGAAGGAGCCAAGTGGGGGAGGAGCTACACCTCAAAGGCGGAGCTAAGTCCAACCATTCATTTTGGCAGATGTAAAACAAAATGTTTTAATCTTTAAAATGTTTTTTTTTTTGTCACAAACAGAATCAGAGCAACTCTTCAGGATTTAATTTTGTAACGTAAAGCTAAAAATTTATTTTATACAACACTGCCCGTTTAAGACGTTTCAGGGCACGTTGGTTTGTGTACGCAGTTTTTCTTAAGTTAAAAAAAGAAAACATCGGGTCGTTTTTCTTTCCAGATCTTTATTAAAGTCTGCAGAACCACAGTGACATTTCCTGTCGCCACAGCAGACGTTAAACCGTCTCTTCCTTGGCGATGCGGTCCTTCTTCAGTGGCCCCTGTGGGAAACAGCAAACAAACCCGGTCAGTTTCACGTCCACAAAACAGAACCCAGTCCAGGCTCGGAGCAGGCCGTGTTCCCAGAGAGTGAACAGGGAGCCGGCACAAGCAGGACCGGCTCCCCTGCCTCAATGGAGGTCACTGTAGCACTGGAATGGAACCCAGAGTTCACACTGGAGGATGAACCAGGTTACGAACAGTGCAAAGCGAAGTTCACCGAGGGGCAGAGCGCTTCTCACCATGAAGATCTTCTTCTCCTCCACCGTCTGGAAGCGGCCGTGGCCGAACTTGGAGGTGGTGTCGATGAACTTGAGGTCGATCTTCTCCAGAGCGCGGCGGCTGGTCTGCACCAGCAGAGACTGAAGAAGAAGAAAACAGGTTTTAGTTTCAGGGGTTTCATCAACTCAAAATTTTAGACCTCTTAACGACCATTATGAATAAAGTTTTACACTTGTTGCAGTTTCTAATTATTTTTAAATATTCTGGTAAAACTGCATCTTTATTCTGCTTCCGACTTATTTTGTAATCAAAAATTATCACAGCAGGAGCTTAAAACTGTCGCATAACTCAGAAAAGATTATAGAAAATATAAATTGCAGAAAATATCTTCAAAAGTGACTTTTATTTCCTTTTAGAAAAGAAAAAAACCCATCTGATTTAGTATGGGGGGGGGGGGGAGGTTTTATTTTGAAGCCACATCGCTCAGCTAGCCCAGTTCAGTTAGCAGCAGTTAGCGATAGCCTCAACATTCCCCATTTACATTTTATTTCTACATCATTCTGATAATGACTATATTCTTGTATTAAAAAAAAAAATAAAAAAAGATTGCGTTATTAAGTTGACCTGAAATCAAAGTCCAAATTAATAAAAGCTAGAAAACTCGCTTATAAAACAAGATGGCCGCCCAGGTATTACTCTGAACTACGGAAAAGTTTGATGAAAAAGCTTGAATTTCTCAAAAATGACATCTTCAAAATCCAAAAATTTGGTCAAACCTGGTTTATCGCCAAGTCCAGTTTTTACAACTTCTTAAAATAAAAATAGAACATTTCCTCCTCACCTTGCGCAGAGTCAGCACTCTCTTCTTGGTTCCTACAACGCAGCCCTTCACCATGACGAAGTCGTTGGTCACATCTCCGTAGTGAACAAACCCGCCCTGAAACCAGAAAATAAACCCACTGAGAAACTTCACAATTTCAAACATTCTGATCAGAGGAAAACAAGCGTCTCTTACCAGGGGATTGATGCTCTTGTTGGTCAGATCGTACTCTGTGGAGGCATTGTTCTTCACCAGCTTCCCGTCCTTGGTGTGGTAGCCCTGGCCTATCTTGTAGATCTTCTTGTTGATCTCTGTTCGGTGGTGGTAGCCCTTCTGACCGGCGCGGGCGACAGAGAACGCCACACGGGCCGGATGCCAGGCGCCGATGCAGGCCACCTTACGCAGGCCGCGATGCGTTTTGCGGGGGAGCTTCTTGGTGTGCCAGCGGCTGGTGACGCCCTTGTAGCCGTGACCTTTGGTGACACCGATGACGTCGATCATCTCATCCTGGGTGAAGACGGCATTGACAGCCACCGCCTGCTCCAGCTTCTCGCGGGCCCAGTCCACCTTGTCGGAGATGGTGCCGCCGTTCAGCTGCACCTCCATCAGGTGGGACTTCTTCTGCCTCAGAGGCAGCAGGCGCATCTGCACAGAAATGTAGCGCGTTAGCATGAACTTCCTGTAGCGCAGGCAACGCAGTTTAACACCGCATCGTCTCAGAAGGAAGGCAGCATGGAAGATCTCCTCATAAGAATCGGGCGCCATGCCTGACGCGGTTTCCGTGGTCTCATCACCGACAGGAAAGGGATTTTCTTTCAGAGTATTTAAGTATATGTTACTGGATTGGACGTCATGTAAATGTGTGCCGTTGCTAAGCGTCGAGTTGGAAAAATTGCACAATTACACCAAGAATGTGAAAAAAGGGACATGTGAACAAGTCATTAAAACCTACTACTTCCTGTCGTTGTCTTTGTCGTTTCTGCCAGCAGTAATATCTGGCTGTTGATCATGTGACGAATGTAATAAAAATAATTGTTTCCATTTTAGTTTCACAAAATACAATCTGGCTGGAAAAAAAAAATCACCTCACCTTAATGTGAAAACGTCCTAGCTAAAAACTGTTATTTTTTGTAAAACTGATCATTTCAAATTGCGCAACTTTATCATTAATGGAAATACAACTTGTGCACTCAGTGGCTAACCGGCGCTGTCCAACCCAGTAACATACAGAACAATGTTTCCTGGAGACCAACCTGTGTGTGGGCGATGACTCTGATGACCTGGCAGTACTTCTTCATGGCAGCAAAGTCTTTCTCCAGCTGCTTCTTTCCCTCGTCGTCCTGCCATTTCTTGCAGTACTTTGTGAAGGCCTTCTTTTTGGATTTGTACCTGAGAGCACAGCAGAGGTTGGCGCCGGACCCTCATGACCCCTGCAGGGGTCAGCGGAGGAGCACGGAGCACAGCTTCCAAGCCCGATCGGACCGGGCTGGACCAACGTTTCGGCTCATGGCTCGGTTTCTAAGCAGCACTTTCCACCGGCCAGCGGAGCCCGGCGCTCATCGGGGCGCGCTGCACCCGAGCGGAGCTACCGTAAGATCACCGCCAACATTAGACTCGCTCAGCTTTGTCCCCACTGGTGACCAACATCTGCTTCAAACAAACAAAAATGGCCGACTATGAACGGCGCTCACCAGTTCTTGTAGAAGCGGCGCTTGCATTCGTCGCTCATGTGCTCAGCGAAGATGGTCTTGAAGGAGCGCAGGCCGCGGGGCGTGTTGACGTAGCCGATGACCCCGACTACGATCATGGGCGGAGTCTCCACGATGGTCACGGCCTCCACCACTTCCTTCTTGTTGACCTCTGCGTTGAAATAAAAACATATTATGCTTATTTCTTAACGCCGATTTCCATATTTAACCGCGCTGACGGGATCGGCTGCGCTCAGGACTCGACATTCAGCAAGGGGGATAAACCCATTCTGTCCGCCCGTCGAGAGTCTCATCACAGGCAGAACTCAAATTAACGTTTCTGCAACAAATGCTTCCAGAAAAAAATCATTTCACTATTCAAACATGACAGAACTTAATCTGCTGGGTGACAAAATGTCACAAAAATTATTGCAATATTAAGATAAATTCTCTCAATTTTTAAGTTTAGTTAAGTATTCATCCAACAAATCTCATTTGTAAAACCAGAAAAGAAAACCTCTGGTCATCAAGTCATAATTTAACTTTTGATTAAACACAAAAATTTAAACTATAACCGATCAGAAGTGCAATTAAAAATAATTCCAACATAAAACTAGTGAAATGGTTGTTTTACTGTAGCATTCAGCTGGAAACCACTACCAGTTTTAGACTTTTTAAGTGTCTTAATTTATGCCTCTTTCCATTAGTAATAACGATGCTTACTGGACCCGGGTCTGTCCACCTCCCGGACAATGTGCGTCATGCCGGCCTTGTAGCCCAGGAAGGCCGTCAGGTGGACCGGCTTGCTGGGGTCATCCTTCGGGAAGCTCTTGGCCTTACCGCGGTGACGGCGACTCCTTTTGCGGGGCAGGAAGCCCAGGGATCCGTGGCGCGGAGCCGAAAACTTACGGTGGGACTGTTGAGTAAAAGATAATAATTAGTTTTCTTAGTTATTAACATTATAAACCTACATTTATCGAAGTGGTGCGGGAAACCGGCTGTTAGCATGCTATTAGCCATTAGCCTACATGCAATTAGTTTGAATTAACATCACAGCTCTCAATTATTGACACACAAAAATGTTTTTTTCATTTCTAAAATGAATCAAGCTAAATGCTCAGGGGTATTATTTGTTATAAATGAAACCTTTCGGCCTGGTTCACGAGGCCATGTTGGATCCAGAGCCTGCGGACTGTCTACACATGCACTATAAAAAGTTGAAGATTTCTACTAAAACTATAAGAAATTTATACAAAAATATAATCAAACACCAACACAAAGGCGCTCTAGGTATTCTTATGTATGAAACTGTGAGTGATGGATAAGATTAGTAATGGATTTATCAATGAACAACAATCGAAGGAACCCATCTCACCATTTTGTCTCCCGTCCGATTGAAAGAGGCTTGAAACGAGGCAAATTACCAATATATAACTCAGGAACTATCGCGAGAATCTGCGTGACTATTTTCTAAAAATGTTACGCCTCTTCAAAACACTTTCTACATGTAGCCACTTGATGTCGCTGTTCTATTAGTCAACAACAAAAATATTTATCATAGATAGGAACTTTATTTCAGACTCAAGGTCCAAACAAAGCAAAAAGAACAAATTAAGAAACAACCAAACAGACACATATATCCACAACCCTCCGAAAAAAAATTAATTAAACATTTACATTTTTTTTTAAAGCATTCAAGTTGCACTTTTATTTGCTGTTGCTTATCCTCCGGAAACAACAAGAAATTTTCTGGGCTTGGTTTAATGCAAAATCACAGTTTCCAACATTTAAACTATGTTTGTGGGTAAATTGGACTCCAGTAGTATTCAAATCGAACTTTTCTACATTTTGTCACTTACAACAAAATGTTATGTGTTGCCAGGAGTGAGGAAAATAATTTTATCCAAATAAAAATTCATGGATAGTTGTCAAAAAAACATTCTTCACCTGAATTCTTTTTTTTAATCTGATACCCCAATATAAAATGTACTTTGTGTAGAACAATGTTTGTAAAAGAATCTCACTATGCCTGACATTTCAATTTAAAATATCTTTTTTTTTTGTTTATCTTATATCATATTTGAATTTTCTGAGACATTGAACATTGGATTTTCATTGCAATCCAGAATCACCAAAGTTAACTAAAGTTAAAATAAATAATTTTGGTTATTTATTGCTTCTGTACCGCACTATATCGAATCTTAATAAGAGTTTGAGTCAATTCCTAAAATAAATTAACTTCTCAATAATATTTTAATTTAGAAGTAATGACTAACAGTTCGGGAGTCATGGAGTTATGTCTGAGTGGCTCATAACTCCGTAACTTTTAAAATAAAGTTACTCAACTGCAGTTCTTTAAATGATATCAAAGACTGAAATGTTTTAATTTAGAATCAGAGTCACAACTTTAAACTTTAAAAACTTTATTTCTTTGGTCAAATTGACAGAGTAAAACATGATTTTCTTCATCCAAACATACAACAATTGAATCAGTCATCACTTGTTTTAACGTGTAAATCATGTAAACATTTTACTTGTAATCAGCGCTTTCCGAGCTGGACTGGCCTGTGATTATAATGGGTTTAATGAGGTGAAGGATCTTGATTCGATTGGGATCCCAGACGCAGTCCTCCTCCAGGCCGCTCTTCGTCATTCCACAATTGGGCGGCACCCAGGCGGTGTCATACCCATAGTCATGCCAGGTCTTCTGCATACGGTGGTTCTGGTGTCTAATTGCTTTCACTTTCCCCACATCGACCTGAACTACAATGACCACCTTATCCCATTCATCATGTTTAATAGGATAGCGACTTGCTTTTTGCAGGTCTCTGCTGAGGTAGACCCCACGACCAAGCATCCCATCTTCAGACTGACGGAAACCATTCAGACGGATTCCCACAGCATTCTTCCTGGTGGTGCCATGATACATGAGGTAGGTTCGGCCGTCTTCCGGCTGTGGAATAATCAATCGAGATACTCCACGAGGAAGCTCAAAGTCATCTTCAACCCACTTTACCCTGCTCATGTTAGTGTCAGAATCCCTGCAGGAAAGAATGTGAAACATTTAAATCTACTCATGTCAAATCAAATTGTGAAATCAGACCAGGAGAGTTTTCTACTCTAGTTTTCTCAAACTCCATGACTGTTTTAGTGACTGCCCTGTTTTATAATAATGTTATAATAGTTTCATTTAAAGAGGCAGTATTATGTGTTTTCCAGTCACATAGTGTCATTTATTATCTTGAAATTTGGTCTCTGTCACTTTAAAACTTCTGCTGTTTCTGAAATTACACCATCATAAAGTCATTGCTACATTATGACTCTACATGACTTTACATGATACTGTCCCTTAAAAACACTAAACACTCCAACTCTGCCCTGTCATAGTTTTACATAAAAAACCTGCTTCACTTTATAAGAAGCATTTCATCTTTGACTTTAATGAAATTGTGCTGAAAGTTGAACAAAATCACAGATTCAGTTGATTTTTGCTTCTCTTTAACCCAGTGGAAAAGTTTCATCGATAGATCTTTTAATATCAAACTGAATTTTATCTTGATTATCAGTTGAAGACATTTCCTGTTTAAAATCAACTTTTTTAGAGAAATATTAAAGTTTGTTTCCTCCTGACTTACCTCTGTCAGTGTCAGTCTCAGAGTGCAGCCTGAACCTCAACTTTCCTCTTTATAAAAACCTCCAGGAAGTCCAAACATGGACTTGGCTTGTTTAACTTTCGTTTCTCCTCTATTTATTTTCTAGGTGTGGTCAACCTTAGTGTAGCTTTTACTTCCACCAACGGATTAGTGGGTGAGTCTGGATGTATCAAAGAAGTTTACCTGCAGTCAATAAAAACCAGCAGGCAGTAAATCCTGCAAATTTCTGTTCCATTTTTTGTGAATAACACCAATATGACTGTTAGGATTATGAGACAAAAAGGGCCCTCCTGTAAAAACCTGGGGAGAAAAAAAAGTTAAGTTTGTGGAAAGAATCTATATTTTTGTTACTTATTTCAGAACATAAAACCCACTCATCTTATATAGAGGGATATATTTCAAATCCTTGTTTATTGTTTATTCCAGTTTCTCAGAAAATTAGAATAGTGAAAAAATTGTAATTTGTGGAAACACAAAACACCTGCAAAGGTTTCCCAGGACTTTAAATGGTCTCTCAATTCAGTTACATGATTATTATAAACTCCCTTCACAAGAAGGGGAAGACACTAAAGGTTATTGCTGAACAAGCTGTTCAGAGTTGTGTGTCCAAGCATATTAAAGAGGCAGTATAATGTGTTTTTCAGTAAAAGAGTGCCGTTTTATAGCACAAATGGCTATAAAATGTTCTTGTGTCATTGCAACATGGCTCCTCTACTGACCATTTGTCAACATTTTACCAGCATTTCTCTGAGATGTATAATGAGCTCAGCAGATGTGCAGTTCCACCAGGTGTTTGCTAATTGCTGCTGGCTATTCTGAAGGAGCTGAGCGGGGGAGTCGCAGGGGAGGAAAGGTTGGAAACTGCATCTGCAAGGAGGAGCTGCACCTTGAAGGCAGGGATACTCCAACCATTCAGGCATTTTAGCTGAATGGTTGCCATGGAGATTAAAGGATTTCTCAAATCTTCGTGAAAAAAAAAATCTCTCCAGGAATGTTTTTGATGAGGGAATTACATTATAACATGATGTAAAGCTAAAAAAAAAAAAAAGAAGTAGATTTTACAGAACAGTAAATTATTATCTGAGAGTTACCATTTTTAAAATGATGAGAAATAAAGGCTTGAAATGTTTCATTCTAATGGATCTAATTTACTACACAGTAAACTAAAAACCTCATAGAAAAAATCCATCCAGTCAGATTGCAGCTATTCTCAACATAAAGTTTCTTTTTATTTTAATGTAAATAAGTAAAAAAAAAAAAAAAACATTAAGAAAAAGTGAACAGACGGAGGCAAAATAAAATGTACAAAATAAGATGAGTCCAGTTTAGACATTTAATTATTCATGGTGCAGCGGATGAGTTTGTTTGATATGGTTCACAAACAAAATAATACAAAATGTTCTGAAATTAAATAATAAAAATAATCTATGCCACCCTAAGAGTGTTTTTATGAGGCTAAAATTATATGCAACATTTTATTTTGTTCAGCAGTGAGCTTCCAAAATAATGTTTTTACAATTTTTACAGTAAATAATTTTTTCATTGCTAGCTGTAAATTAATGATGCCCTCCTGTTTAACATAAAACAGCTGCTTAATTGTTAGCACTTTCTTACCGTTTATAGTTTTGATGTTATATGTTGCTATATGAAGTATGTTTGACACAAAAACAAGACTTGGTTCTACCCACAGTGAAGCACGGTAGTGGTGGAACAATGCTGAGCAAGCAATCAAAATACTACAAGATCAAAGTCAACTTGAATCCACTTTACTGCTCGTTTATCAAAATCCCAGCAGAAAAGTAGGTAAAAAAAAATTAAAGCTAAAAAGTATTCATGTATTTTCTATTGAAATTGCCATGTGATTTAGCAGTTTTCTAAAACTTATACTTTTGTTATTGCAATATTTTATAATATTGTTGCTCTTGTAAAAAAAAAAATGCATTTGTTTTATTTAAATATCATTAAATGGCACAAGGCTGCCACCTGCTGGTGGTTTGCATCTCTTTGAAAAGAGAAAATGTTAGGAACGTTTAATGAATATCATGGTAGTTTAAACTAACAAAAAAAAAATACTTGTAAACCATCCACACATTAAAACATGGTGGTGGAAACATCATGACTCATGGACAATTAACCAGGGAAGCTGGTCAGTATGGATGGGAGGATGAATGAATGGGTCGCCATTAAATCCACATTTCCTCACTTCTTTATTTCCCCATGACTTACTTTTTACTAGTTATCTTGACCAGACTGATATCAAGATGATAAATATTGCAATATATTCTTTAGCTCTAATTAGATTTCTCTCATAATTAAACAAAACTGGAAAGAAGTCACTCATTGAACAATAACCAGGCTGTAACATTTTAATACAATTTCTTATAAAACAGAAAACATTTACATCTTTCAACATTTTTTCATTTTCTGGTCCAGTGTCTAAAGTATTCACTCACTAAGTTCTCCTAAAAGGTCTCAACAAGTTTCAATTTCTACCCACAGGTCTCTTGTTGCATATGAAAAATAACTCAATCCGCATTCAAACATTTTTTTAAAGTTATCTACACAGCAGATAGTTGCTAAAATTGTCATGTTTTACTGCAACAGGACAACAGAAAACGTGGTAAAGCATTTTATCTGGACCTCATGCTACAGTACGGATCAAGTTGCAGAGCCACTGCCATGCACAGAGGGTGAGCGGGTTCCGGTTCACAGATGAGTCCAAATGTCTAAACATAGGCACCAAAACTTCTTCTTAACCCTTTAGCAAGTTTATCAGGCATGCAGGAAGGTTGGAGGTGCGTCTTTTATTTCCAGGCCAACCAGCGCCCCCTGCTGGAGGAGTTCATGGCGCCAGGCGCTGTCGGTCCAGGTTCACCTTTTGGAAGAAAGCTTTCCCGAACTCATAGCTGCTGATCATGACAGCACAGGCTGGCGCCACTTTGATCACTCTGGGCAGAAAACCTAAACAAAAAACAGATTTTTAACTTCCTGGCAAAGAAAACAAGAGATTTTTATTTGACATATGGTTGTGTGTGTACCTGCAAAGAGGCCTCTGTAGCCCAAATCAGACCAGATCTCCTTCATCATGTGCCAAGTGGAAGTGGTTCCCTTTCTGGAAACTGGAAACAAACAGCAGCAGGTTCATTTTAAATCTTTTTAAAACTTTAAATCTTTTTAAAGGTGAAGAAGAGCCAACCTCCCAGAGAGTCCATCTCTCCCAGTTGGATCTGCCGCCGAGTCTTGACCACATCGAACGGGAGAGTCAGGACAGCAGCAACCTGAACACACACACACACACACACACACACACACACACACGTTGTAAAACTCAAAACATTTTTCAAGCATTTTCAAAAAAATTTATGTTTTGAAAAGTCTCTCTCATACACCTGAGAACAAAAAACCAATTTAACAAAAAACATTCCCCAATTTAATCATGTTAGTTTAATGTACAAAATATAAGCCAACATTTATTTTGGTTACACAGACTGATAAGTTATTGGACCATAAGAAATAATAAATAATTATTATATTTATACAATCCAAACTAATCATCTTAAGGTACGAGAACTGAGAACTGAAACTTAAATTAAATGCTTAAAAGTAATATATAAAGAAAGTTAATTTAAAAAAATTCTTGCAAAATTTTGTAGCATTTAGCAAAAAGAAATATTTTTGGTTATTCTAATTAACCAAAAATAAGTTAAGTTTAGTCAAATTTAACTTTAGACAGTCTGTGTATCTTTTTATTATGTGTATGGAAATATCTGGTTTCACCTGTAAATAACGTTTTTAATCAAACATCAGATTACACTTTATTACAAAACGGAGCAGTTTGAATATCAAACACTTTCAACATAAATCACAAACTTTCGGAACCTTGAAAACACATGATTCAATTCAAGCACTTTCAAGGATTTCAAGCACCCTTATGAACACTGCATGCACACCGAGAATGATATTATGATAAGATGGACAGATTCAGCGTGAATATAAAAATATTCTGTTCAAACTCAAGCTTCTTTTTCCCAAAAGTCAAATTAAATTCCATTCTTTTCCAGCACTGTGAGCGTTTAGGAGACATTGATGCCAGAATCTTCTGGACATTCAGTCATTCAAAGTGGGACAATATTGTTGGCGCTACTGAAGACTCACAGCTCCAGAAACGGCTCCAGCAGTGAAGCTGATGGAGAAGTTGGCCTTCGGCGTTGCGTACTGCTCACACAGCTGGGCCTTCACCAGTTCGTAGTTAAACCAGTACAAAGCTGCAACAACAACACAAACAGCGCTAAGACAAAGACCTGGTTTCACTAAACTCCATCTACAACAATAAATCTATTAATCACGTGATAAATTAGAACAAACTCAATCATTTCCATTTGCATGATTTACTGTTTTTTTCTTTTCTCTTTTTCTACCAAAAACTGGATGATAAAAGTCTTCAGTCTGGTGTTTTGGTCTCAACAAACCCTTTTTAAAGGACATTTCATAATTCATTTTATTTGTTGTTTTGTGTTTTATTTTGGACATTAAAAATGTCTTCCAGTTCCTGTATTAAATGTTGATTAGATTTTATATTTTCTGATCTTTGAGAATGTGTTCTTGTGTTATTATAACATTTTAACCATTATATTACTAGAAAACCATCTCAAAACAACATTATCGTTTATCCCAATAAACTCTGGGACCATTTATCGTCCAGCAGACAATAATTAGTTATTGTGACAAACCGATCTACAACCACTAATTAGTTTCAGATGGTTAGAAAAGGAATGGAAATGTAACTCTGAGTGAATCTCACCAGAAAAAGGCACATCTCTGAGAACAGTGGGCCCCCACCCCCTCCACAGCGACAGCATGCCGCTCTGGGCCACCGCCGAGCGGATGCACACGCGCAGCTCGCTGTAGCTCAGCTTCCTGGATTGCATTTTGGTCCTGACCAGCTCCAGAGGGCTGATGACCGTCACGGCGCCCACTACCATCAGAACAACACGTTACAGATAAACAACAACAGAAAAACAACAACAGGAGGTTTTTTTCTTCCTCTTACATCTGGCAAGCCCTCCGGCCAGAAGAGGAACGTGGCTGCCCTGGAGGCCCAAACCGAACCACAGGAAGTCCCTCAGCTGGTCGTAGCAGGTGAAGTAGATCACTGTGGCTGGGACGGCCATCACACTTCACACACATTAAAAACATACAAAGAAAGACTGTTTTTATTTAGAAACGAATAAATTGCTCAGTAGAGTTAAACATATAGAACCATGGGGAGAAGATTTACTGTTTCTCCCAGTCAACGAGCCGCTCCACCACCTAGTGGTTGTTTCTTTCAGATTATAGATGCACATATGTCTATATAAACTATTTTTCAACATTTAAAAATAAGTCTAAGCGTAACAACGGAATATTGGGCCAGACTAAGATAACTTTTTTATGAGAATAAAGTCATAACAGCAGCAGAATAAAGTAAAAAAAGTAATTTTAATAACCGCAAAGTTTCCAGAGATTAGGATCTGACATGAACAGATGTGATTGTTTAAAAATAAACTCAGTTGTTTCTACAATCATTTCAAAGTTCTGCTATTGATTATAATTTGATCAAATAATGTGTTAAAAGATTAATTATTTCCTTCCTTGGCATCGATTACGTTTATTTTGTATTCATAATTTCTTTATATTTGTGTACATTTGAATACATCTTTGCAAGAACAAATCAAGTTTTAAATATGCAGAGATCTGCAAGGTTACAATGTTAGAAAGAAAAACATTGTCTGATTTGTAAAACTAGAGGGCATTGAGTAACAGAAATCTTTATGGAAATTTGATTTTTTTCGTTTTTAACTTTGAATGAATACCCAAATTGTAATTTACCTCCTGGTAAAAAAAGTTTAAGATAATCTGCTCTGAAACTTTATTCACTTTGACTCTCAAGTTCCTTTTACTTTGGAAAATAAAATCTTAAAATCATTTAGGAGCAGACCATGATGTTCATGTTTACTTGAACCCAAAAACAGATTCAGGTTTGCCCATTTGAATCCGTTCAGATAATGTGTGAAAAATCTTTGACTAGGCCGCATCTCTGCAGTCATAAGCAGCTTTCAGTCTGTTGTAGTCAGATTGTCTGAGAATGTTAGCTCTGAGCAGAAATCTGCTGAGTGGACAAACATGTCCGTCCCCCTTCCTGCTCTCCGGCTTGTTTTCTTTTCAATTCATGGAAAGTTTCCTGAAGTTCAGGGAAAACTGAACCGTGCAACCTGCAAAACGAGCCGGACTGCATTTAAATAAAACGATAACGCCTCAAAAATAGGCAGAAAACAAAGCGCCGCCCTGAAACTCACAGCGTTGGTGGCAGCCCACTCCACAGAGAACGGAGTCCCTCATGGCGGGTGATTTTCACAAAAGCATCCTGCGTCAAAAAAACAGAAACATCTCAGTGAATTAAACAGACATTAAAAAATCATCTAAAACCTGCAGCTGTGACGCAGCTCACCAGAGTGCCACTGAAATGTGTCGGCGTTCGGTACCAGCTGGAGCAGCTGGTTCCGTTCTGGCAGACGTAGACGTGATCCATCAGGCCGTTGCAGTACAGAAAACATTTCCCTGCAGACAAAACAAACAGCGAAGCTTCAGAAGCTGCATGCTAATCAATAACGTACATGTTTACTTTCTCCCATCAAACTTTGCTTCTGAAAATATTAACGTGAAACAACAAAAATAAGGGCAACGACACTGCAGATAAGACCAGGTCTGACCTTGCTACAGTTTATTTTGGGTTGATTAATGATTAATAAACAAACTATCGGAGGTTATTTTAGCTTCACAAGCAGAAAGAGTTCATCGAGGCTGAACAGAAATATATTTATAGGGCTGCAGCTAATGATTATTGTAGTTATCAATTATTGAGGCGAATTAAAAGTGGCACATTTTTACAATATTTTTTAATATTGTATTTCTACAATATTAGAAAAGCATGAAATGACGCAAATGAAAAATTCAATTAATCTTTAAATAAGAAAATTAACTTTTTATAACGTAAAATGCAATAATGGCATTCCTTTAGTGAACACTTGATCATTTGCAGCTAAAAAATAACTTAATAATTGTGTTAAAAGCTCACACAATTATTAAGTTGTTACAACTTAATAATTAAGTTAAGTTAATAAGTAAGTTGTATTGATATGTTAATTATTTTTTAAATAACTGATAATTAGATATAAAAAGGTGTTTAAAGTTGAGATCCTTTTTAACAGAATTTGAACCATTTGAAGCTACGATTGGTACTTGAGGAGTTCTGGGTAGAAAATAATCACAGACAAAATATATTTTTGGATCTTAAATGCAAAACGTATATATATATATATATATATAGTAAATTTTTGGCTTAATTAAAGCTCAGAGTCTGTTGTTCTTTCAGAAAATGGCCTTTTTCAGTCTGTGTGCTCCAGTTAATGATTGAATGGTAAAAGGTGCTTTATAGAAAAGTGGTTTATTTACAGGCTTTCATCTTTATTATTTTTGTTTTATGATTTGTTTTCTGTGAAAGAACTAGTAACAGCCGTTCTGTGTAGCAGCGGCTTGTTTGAATTCCCAGATGAAACTGCCTGCGTGAGACGATTAATCAGTTACTAAATTAGTTGACAATTATTTCAATAATATTAATCGTTTCAGCCCTATATATTTTCCAATCAGACAGGAGTGCGCTGCTGCAGCAGATCAATACTCACATTTGGACGAGCGGCCGACTCCACCCCATGGAGCGGATTCACGGCCCAAAGCTAGAAAACGAAGCCAAGGTGCAGCAGAAAAAAAGCCATTTGAGGGGTTAGTGTCAAACGCAGAAGCAGTTAGAGACCAGCCATCTTAACGCGACGTGAGGAAACAGTTTTCCTACCCTGGTGGAAGGGAGTCTGCTGAGCCTGCAGCCTTATCTTCACAACGTCCAGCGGAGTGACTGCAAACAAATCCACACAGCCAATCACAACAGGGTCGCAAAACGGGTGCAAATAGAATCAAAAAGGAAGAAAACATGGGAGTAAAAATTCTACGGCTCTTGCTCTCGTTGCTTCTATATAAGCTAACCAAATAGAGATGTGAGGAGGGCTCCAGTGCCAGAGGCCAGCATCTGCTGCACTGGAGAGATCGCAGCCACTGGGCCGCCAACGGTCCGCTCCTCCATCTTGCCCACCTGTCAGTTCAAACATAAACAAAAACATACAAAATAGCAGGTCGAAAACATCATGCACTGGTCCAACAAGCTACAATCCAGCAAGAGTGAAGAAAGCTGTGATTTGTTGCAGAATTAGACCAAAAAAAACAAGAGATACCGACTCCTAAATGGAGAAATTACCGTGCATTGAAGCCCAACGTGTCTTTTTTTTAACTGAACAGGGTATATCTTGGTGGAGTTGTTAAAACAAGGTCCTTGAAACATTTTGATAGCTTATCTTTCACATGCATGCTGCCTCTAAAGCGCCTCCTGATCTACAACAAGTGACAGCCGTCTCAAACCGGTTTCCCTACAGGAGGAGGCGTTTCCACAGGCCTGTCCACTTCCTGGGGGCTCGCTAATAACGAAACGTGGTCAATACAGCCGTATGGGACATAGGGTTTGACCAAATGAGTCAGAATGTTTAATGGTCACAGGAATAAGCTTGAAAGCTAAATAATCTTAATGGAAATCTCTCACGTTACACGACAAAAACACCAAAACAGCAGCCTTATGTTGACAGGATGCACGTTTGTTGTATGTAAAATACTAGATCCATAATCTGGCTTCATAATAGAGTGGATTAAGGCTTCTTTTTGTTTGCATACATTTCAACAGTTGTACACCATGTTCTTTTTCGCAACGCTGAAGTTCGCTTCCGATTGATAGCTAGAGAAAACGTGCTTTAACAGCTTTTGAGGATTTTGGCTTTTGTTATATTAGGTTCAGGATAAATGTTAAAATATATAAGTAGATTGAAAAAACAGTCTACAATTAACGAGTCATTATTTTTATTTCTTGAATTAAAGTGGACTCAAAGTATTTAGAGTCCTTAAAAATAGCGGAATAATCCTTTTTTTTTTAAAGACACTCAATTTGAGACTAACTTCAGTGTATTTGTCTTTCTCGAAAAAATACACCAAGAATTATTTTTTTCTTGTTGAAATATCGATATGTACTAAAACTATGCGTTCAACAAAGGTGAGCAGGAAATCTTAGTTTCAGACAAAATTGTCTAATCTAGTCTTCAAATGTGGGTGTTTTGCTAACGGCTAACTGCAGAACGTTGATTAGCTCGGTAGCCATCTTGCTGTTAAGCAGCGAAGCATTGCTGTAAATTATGAGTTGACGTTACCCACCTCTTACTTTAGCTGCCAGCCTTTTCCTGAAACATAGGTGTCTTCACCCATGTCAGTTACTCAATCTACGGTAATTCGTTTTACTCAGGCGCTCCATTGCAGAGCATCCCGAGTACAAAATGTTACCAACGTCTGGCCTCGCCGCCGCACATCCTCTCACGTACGCAAAACCCAGATTAAAAAAACATCTGCGTAACCAAAGAAACTGCACGTTCGACCGAACGCATAATTTGTAGATCAGCGTTTGGACGGACTCGGATCCCCCTGCTGCTGTTTTAGACGCTTTGGTGCCATCTAGTGGGCTGCAAAATCACTGGCTGCACAAGGAAGCTTCATGTAAATAACTTTTGTTAGATTAAGTTACCCGTTAGAACGACAAACTATGCTACTTGATGACAAAAACCAAAAACAAACAAAAAACAATTCAATCAACTTTAAAAAGTTTAAGTTTAGTGATAAACACAGTACAGACTGAGGGATCCACCTATCGCTTCCCCGCCCTCTGACCATGATGGGGGCGGACTCGGGATGATTCAGGTTCGGCAGAACTCTTTGTGGGGATTCACTGTGGTGAGACGCAGCGGGGAAGCTCCACTGTCACTTCACAACAGCATTTCTGTCTTTACTAAAGGTAAGAGCACTGTAAAACCTCTTTTACTCTCAATCCGATGGGAAATGCTAACAAATTTTAACAAAACTGTATGGCTGAAACTTCAAATGTTGATTTTTTTATTCGAAAAAGAAAAAACTTTTAAGTTATTCAATATTTATGCAAATTTCACGTCTTTCATATGTCTTCGTAATATTTATGTATATTAAATACGTATTAGTTGTCATTTTAATGACGCTGGGAGTGTTGTGAACACAACAAGGAGAGTGTGAAAACAACACTCCTTTGCAGGGAGACAAAGACGATATGATAAGGAAGTGCTACTACAGGAAATAAACAAAATATGTCTGGACACTGAGGTTCTGTAAATGTATGTTTCTTTGTGTCAAACGGGGTAAAATATAAATAATAACCCATCATATTCAGTTCACACAGACTGATTTTTATAACAGAATTATTGTAAAAGTCACAATTTCAAGGTTATCTGCATAACTGCTCAGCAAAACCGTGGAATCTAACAGTTTATGCTGCTATTTGAGGACTCAAGTGGAAAAGGGGGTTTTAAGTTTCACTTTCCTTTTTTGAGACTTCATGTTAGTGAGTGCTTTTCGCTGCTTGCAGATGCAGACCTGGGTTGTGATCTGTTGGGCCATGGTTGCCGTGGTTGGTGCAGATGAGTGTCCGGATGGAGGCAGGTGTGCGGAAGGTCAATCCTGTTGCAGCAGCCCAACGAACGGCTATGGCTGCTGCCCGTTTGATCAGGTACATGTGGCTGCACAACAAATTTCTCTAAGCATCTTTCTGTCTGGGGTATCAGTTAAATGACAATGGCGGGGTACTATAATATGTTTTTACTAGTACAATACAAGATAATTCTTCTTATTATTACTTAGAAACTAGTTTCTGAAAATAATACAACACAGACAAACAAATAATTTGTTATTATGTTACGAAATTAGTTTTAACATTTAATTTAAATTTTTATGAGTTCAAAACAATGAAGGAAGTGTTGCAGAACTATGCTTGTGAGTGACTTGGATTAGTTTTAGTTCCTTAAATGGAATTTTTAGTATATACTCCACTCTCTCTAGTAGAATGTTGTAATGGCAAAATAAACTATGTATTCCTCTACATTTTATTCACAAACAGATACAGTGCAACATATGTGACTGATTTCTGGAGTAAACATTTGCATGTTTCCAACAAATTTAGGCTTCCAAAGTTTAAAAGCAGAAAACATTTGTTCATGCAAAAACTATTTATTTATTTTCTCTTTTTTCTCTCAAAAAAGAGAAAATTCTCTCTTTTTTTGAGAATTTTCAACCTACAGTCAAAACTGTCCTACAAAACTAAATTTTGATAAACATTTTGTAAATAAAGCAACAGCTACCATCAATAAAAATCTAAATTATGGCATTCTCGCACCGTCTTATTTGATTTTTGTGTTTATTTTAGCCCTGTTATTATCTTAATTGTTGCTACATATGTTTAAAAAAGGAACAAATAATTTTAAATTAAAATTTAGAGTTTAAGTTTAAACCAGTTGCTAGAAATAGTTAACAAACACCGGAACATCTAACATAAGAGAAAATTAAAAATGACCAAGTACTTCCTCCTAACGTTTTATATGAAAATTATGTTTTGATTATTATTAATGTAGTATAAGTATATTGCAAAAACCTAGAGTAAAGACTTCTGAGCAAAAATAAACTGAATTTTCCAGTTTTGATAAAATGGTAGCTAGCATTAGCCTAGCAAACAAGGAACAGTTTGCCAAATTCAAGTTAACAAATTCCTTCACGTGACTTGTTTATCTAAAGTATGATCTTGTTGACTTTTTTTATTTTAAATATATTTACAACCACGAACTAAGACTCCAAAAATTAACATAATTTGCTTATTTTTCTTCAAGTTTAGCTTGGATTGGCTTAGCTAGCAGCAGCTTGATGTTTCAAACTGCAAAAACACAAATTCTTACTGATTATTTTTGGTCTAGTTTCTAGTGTAAACTAGACCACTAGTCTAAATAAGCCTTACTAGTAATTAGTAACGTGAAATAAGCCTTACCAGTAACTTTTCAGCAAAAAAATATTAGCTTGTTTTAAGTCAATATTTCCTCAATATTTATTAAAAAAGTCACATCCTCATGACACATTCAGCTATGACGTACTGTTTTATCCTTATTAGGTCCATGTCGCAGTTAAATTGACATAGCAGATAAAGTTTCTGTACTCTAAAGTAAACGTTATTCTATAGTAGCGCTATTCATACCTGAAAGGTGTTTTACTACTGTATAAACTAGATAAAAGAGCTAGCCTCATTCAGAGTAGGAGATATCCGTACTAACTTTGGTAGTCAAAGTGTTCCCGCTACTCCACAGGCTGAATGCTGTGAGGATCACATCCACTGCTGTCCAGCAGACACGATCTGCGACTCAGAGGCGTCCCGCTGTGTGAACGCCACTGTGTCCATCCCATGGGTGGAAAGGACCTCCGCTCTCCAGCCCACAGTCTCTAAAGTATGAGTAACATCCTCTTGTTTTCATCCACAAACCCGGTTTAAACATACGTAGTTCTTATGAGACGCCGCACTTCCGTGAACTTGGTAACTGACAGCCATTTTAGCGGGCGGTTGCTATGGAGTTGCTATGACAACAGTGAACCGTGAAGCAACGAGATTAGAACTAGTGCATACCGCGTTCCTAACTTATAAACTGTATAAATACATTACAACTATTATTACATTGCATTTCTGAGTACTCTATCTACCTCTGTGTAATACTAAGATGAATATCAGTGATATTTACTGTATTACTTACTGCCGTAGTAGCAAAATTAGCTTAGCTAATGTAGCTTTAAGCTGCTAGCTAAGACGGACTTGTTGCTGACGTGCATGTCATGGCTGGGCAGAGTACCCAAAAATTGTACACAATTTAATTACTTCAACATATTTTTACTCAAGTAAAAATAAAAAGTAGCTGCCCAAGAAATTACTCAAGTCAGACTAGAAAGTATTTGGTAAAAGTCTACTCAAGTAAGTAACTAATCAAATTATCAATCGTTTAATATTTAAAAATCACATTATCAGACAAACCAAAATAACAAAAACTGCAGGTGTGTGTCTGTTTCTGGTGAATGTTTGGTCAAAACATGTTTGATCTTCATTCACCGAAGTTATTCAGAGTGGATAGAGTATCCACAAGTTTTACTCAAGTAAGAGTAGAAATACTTCATAAGAAAACTACTCAAGTAAAAGTAAAA
Organism: Brachyrhaphis roseni; assembly: GCA_903066815.1. NCBI lineage: Eukaryota > Metazoa > Chordata > Actinopteri > Cyprinodontiformes > Poeciliidae > Brachyrhaphis > Brachyrhaphis roseni. Next base: position 3,793 of record CAEFZY010022723.1, on the reverse strand, counting down.
TGTACAGCATTGTAAATACTCCTAAAAGTACTTTTTTTCCGAAAATGTTACTCCATTAAATGTAACTGATTTACTAGAATAAATCAGCTCTGATTACAACTATTACTTTGTTACAATTTGAATACTTGTCCACATCATCTGACATATTTTCCTTCTCTGTCTCATATGGGTCAATCCCAACAGCAACCGATTTTTTTATGTACCTTGGTCTCGCTCATTGGTCAAGAGGGTCCACATATTTACTTTTTGTTTTCCGTGAAGACATGGGTTCCTCTATGCGTTGCGCATGCGTTTGTCTACTAAGATGGCGCAGATCACTTTTAGTTCAGACTTGTGGGAAGTATGTATTCTCAGTGGCGTTCCTCGTTTGTTGTCCATGCAGTCCTTCAGGATGATCAAGTCCTACATGGGTGAAGACGACGATAACATTTGTCCTGATCAGTCGCGATGCCCTTCTGAGTTTTCCTGCCTGAAGGCTTTGACAAAGTTTGGATGCTGTCCGCTAGCGAAGGTAATCAAATGTTTGTTTTTGAGCCTTAAAGCTGCAGTATGTAACTTTTATTTTAAAAAAAATTATTTATTTCTTACATACTTGTTGAAGTCATGACTATGTTATGACAGCATGGTATGAGACAAATAATCTTTGAAAAAAATGTAGCTCCTCTGCCTTGTCCCACTAGAAACAACCAATCAGTTGAGCCAGGAGGCGGGTCTTAGTGCTGTCAATCATCATCTCTTATTCTCCCCCTTGCTCTGTGCTAAGTTGCAGCTAGCACAGCCAGTAATGAATGCTCAGGGCAGTTAGCATATCCACTGATGGCAGATAAACTGTTTTCCTCTAACAGTAAGTTGTTCACGCATGTGGTTGACTGTCAGCACTAAGCCCCTCCTCCTGGCTCTGATTGGTTGTTTTCTGTTGGAACGATGCATTTCGTCAGACTGGAATAGTAGCTCAGGGAGACGGTGGAGGAGATTGATTATCTGTTTCATAACGAACTGTCACAAAATATTTACAAATACAATCTTGTCATTTTGGATAAGTGAGTGTGAGGATTTCAGGGATGTTTTTCTGACTTGATGCCATCCAACAGGGAATCTCCTGCTCTGATGGGAAGCACTGCTGTCCTGAGGGCCACCACTGCAGCATCGACAGCCGCTCCTGCATCAAAAAAGGTTGGATTTATCATAATATTCATCTTTTTCAGTCTTTCATCTTTATTTAAGGCTGCAACTAACAATTACTCTGATGATTAATCGATTAATCGGGTAATGAAATCAGCAGATTCCTCATTTAACCTCATAAACCTTTTTTATGCAATATTAAATACATTAAAAGATGCAAACATTTAATTACTTTTTTAGAAAATAAAATAAACATTTCATCACCTAAAATTCAATAACATAGCATTCCTTTTGAAGCAAGGAATGCATTTTCAGCTAAAAAAATAATTTCAATTACGCTAAAAACTCGGCCATTTACATCAATATAGAGTATGGCTGATCTGTTGACTATTTTTTGGATTAAACAATTTAATAATTGAAAAGGAAAATATGTTTTCCTTTTCAAAACATATTTTGAAAATATATGTTTAAACTTCAACTTAAGGCGAAGTTTAAACTTCAACTTAAGGAATTTAGGGTAGAACATATTTACAGACAAAGGTTGTTTTCTTTATTTTAATTCAAAATATTTATTTATTTTTTTACAGTTTTGGCTTACTTGCTGCTCTAACTATGTTCTGTCAGCAAATTACCTTTGATTAATGATTAATCGACTGTTAAATTAGTTGATGATTATTTCAATCATCAATTAATCACGATTAATCGTTTTAGCTCCATCATTATTATTTTAGTTTTTATAATTCTGTTGTTTTGTTTTGGTGAAAAAACTTATGACTGTGTAGAGAAGGCATTTCCAAATGATCGGATGAATTCACTTGCTGTGAGATGATTAATCAATTACTAAATTAGTTGATGATTAATTCAATCATAGATTAATCGTGATTAATCATTTCAGCTCTATCATTTTTGTCTTAGTTTTTGTAATTTTTTTGTTTGTTTTTTTAAAAGAATTTGTGACAGCCGTCCGGTGTAGCGATGGCGTTTCCGAATGCCCAGATGAAACAACCTGCTGTCAGACTCCAGAAGGCAAATGGGGTTGCTGTCCAATGCCAAAGGTATGCAGTAATCAGTCTTCACTTATATTGCTCCATATTAGTAGGTCTTCACACTGTGAGTAAGATAGTAAAGGAGGAAAAAGTCAAATGGATGATTTGCATGACCCACATCAACTCACATCCAAGTTATCACGTCTTTATTGTGTCTTATCCTGAGCTGACGTGTGACTTTATTGTCCAAACAGGCTGTGTGCTGCGATGATAAGAAACACTGCTGCCCTGAAGGGACAACATGCAACATTGAACAAATGAAATGCATTTCCATATCTTCCAAAAAGGAGCTGCCAATGTGGGCTAAGTTCCCTGCCAGACAGAGAGCAGACTGGGAGAATCAGAACGGTTAGGAGTGTGTGTCATCATGAAGGATTGGTGAGCTGAATGTCAGCAAAAACTAAAAAAATCTGTGTGTGTCTGTTTTTCCAGAGGGTGAAGAAATTACCGCAAAGGTAGCCGATGAGGAAGAAGCAGAGAAATCCACTGAAGTTGCTACAGCCAATCCACGTCCTCCTCTGAAGGAGGAAGTGACTGTGTCATCTGTTACTAAGGCAGACGGAGGTGAAATTTCACTTTATGCTTCTTGAAAGTTTTACCAGGAAGTGTCAGTTTTATACTAAGTAACATTCACACTGTAGGACTACTTCAACATATTTGAAAATTTATTAAAAATAAAAAGTAGCCATCCAAGAATTTACTCAAGTAAGAGTAAAAAAGTCTTTGGTAAAAAGTCTACTGAAGTACTGAGTAACTGATCAAATTATCAGTCATTTAATATAAAAAAAAATGCATAGTCAGATGGACCAAAATATAAAGTTAAGTGTAAATGTTGGTGTTTGAAGCACCAAAATTACAATAATTCATATAACTAATAAAAAAATAACAAAATTAGGCACAAGAACATTTTCCCAAATCAGTTTCTTTTAATGTAAAACTTATCAAACTAACAAAAACTGTGGTGTCTGTGTCTGGTGATTTTTTGTTTGTTATTCATTCAGTGGGTAGAGAAACCGGAAATTTTACTTCAGTAAAATTAGAGAAATACTTCATAATAACATTACTCAAGTAAAAGTAAAAAGTACACCGTAGTAAAAATTCTCCTAAAAGTGCATATTTTCAAAAAAATTACTCAAGCACACTTACATACATTAAAAAGACACAAACACATTTTTTCTCACAATCTGACATTTAGGATGGGACTGTTTAAAAACACATTTTCTCAGCAGGAGAGTTGGATCAACTGAAATTTGCTTCCTCTTCCTTCAGTCAACAATGTGCCTTGCAATGAAACGGCCGCCTGTCCTGATGGCACCACCTGCTGCAAACAAAAAGATGGCGGCTGGGCTTGTTGTCCTCTGCCAGAGGTAAACTGGGACAATTTCATAGAAATATTTTTCAGAAAAGATACAGTACAGACCAAAACACCTTGTCATTCAAATGGGTTTTCTTTATTTTCATGACTATGAAAATTGTAGATTAGATTGTAGAAAAACCTGACAGGGCTTCACACCTGTGAAGTGAAAACCATTTCAGGTGACTACCTGTTGAAGCTCATCAAGAGAATGCAGAGTGTGTGCAAAGTAGTAATCACAGCAAAAGGTTGCTACTTTGAAGAAACTAGA
>CAEFZY010022711.1:0-22479 GCA_903066815.1 Brachyrhaphis roseni | reverse complement strand
GGAGGACAAAGCAGAATGACTTTAGCTGGACAAGCTGATTGGCTCGATTCGGGTTAAAAGTGCACACTGGTTAATTTAAAGGTCAGGTACAATATAACAGAGATTAACCAGTCCAGGACGTGGATTGCTGAGCTGTTTTGTATGTGTGCTTCATATTCAAACAGATTTGGTACTAAAATAACAGAAGCGGCGGTAGCCGAGAACAGCTTGTTTTAATTGTCTCTGAAGTGGAACAGCTGGCTGTGACTACCGGGCCTCACAGCATAATAGAGACAGACACAGAAGCATGGAGGCGGAGGAGGGGAGGAGGTGCAGGCCAAAACTTTAATGCTCTGCTCCTAAAGAGACTCAGCATCAAAACAGTTCCATAAATACGGCCCATCAATACATTTTACTCAACCTGAACGACTTATAAACACAAGATGCCTTTCAAGCTTGGACTGACTGCAAACCAAAATCTATTGTTGATTTCTAATTCAGCAACTAATAAATGTTTTAGAGAGCATTCATAACAGCCGTTTCTGTATAGTTGAAATCAGATGTTTGAAAACACATAATGTCAATTAATATTTTATTGTATTTTGTTTAGTTAGGATTGCTACAGTTATTTAGATTTAGTAAAGCTTGATCTTTTCAGAAATTTGCATATATGTTCTGGTGGCAATTAATGATATAACTGAGGTCAAATATGTTGGCTATCCTTCCACAAGCTTCTGGTGGAAGTCTGCTGAACATTTATCCTTTTCCTCCTGACAGAGCTGGTGCCACTGAGTCAGATACACATTTTCAAATTTTTCCACAAATATTCAGTGGGAATCAAAGGCTTCTTGATGGACTTGATATATGCATTTTGGTAGTATGCATACATTTATTGTTTATTTGGACAATTTGTCTTGAGATGTTGCTCAATATTTCCACATAAATCTTTTTCACTCAATCAGCACAACACCTGCACAACATGATGCTCCAAAAGGTCTTTGCCCATCAGTGAGCTGCAAAATATAATCTGGATTCTTATGCTGCCCTTAGATTAATAACTTCTTTTCATTTAGTCATTTAGTCTATGATGGTACATTTTATTGTGGATAGTTACACGTACTTACCAGCTACTACCAGCATCTTTATAAGTTCATTTGCTACTATTCTGGGGTTGACGCAGACATTTCATCGTTTCAAAACATTCAGTTTATCTCAGGTTTAAACTGTATTTGATATGATTTTATGTTTCATGTCTAATTAAACATAACACTGAACAAACAACTATTAAAAATATGTGTTTCTGCCATTAAAATGTCTTAATGGTTGTCAGAGATTTCTATCACTTCTTGTCTTGACCATGAACCTGAAAGCAGGAGCTGTAGGAGAATTATTCTATAATGTGGTTCAGCTGTCTGCCTGTTATTAGTGCAGTGAGCAGTCCGGACATAGTCGACTTGCTATTTTTATCCTGAACACTATTAGCCTTTGACTGTATTATTGTTGCTCATGTTGTGTTCACAGCTGCCTTCAGACAAGAAGTATAAAAATAAATGGCCAGGACTGTTCTGATCATTGTAAATGTGGGAGCAAGAGAAGAAAGTTAGCGGTTTAGATTTTTTTAATAATTATGGCGTCAATGACAATTAGAAATGTACAACTATATTATTGTTATTATGACAGAGGTGGCTGAAGGAGGCTGATTGTAGGGGAACATTTTGAGCACATACAGACAGCATCACATGGGGGACATGCTTTACTGTACACGGCATTAAATGCTTGAGGCATCTGATCATAATGTGAATTTGATAGAAATTCTAGAAAGGAGTCAAGAGCAAATGATATACAAAGTGCAAAAACAAACTGATGAAGAGCCAAGATCATTTCAAGCAACCGGAGACCTCTCTGTTGAATGAGGGTCAAAGTGAGGGGAACAGAAAGATCATAGCACCAAAAGGTGGAGGACGACTCAACCTCACGCTCCTACAATGAGATCTAACAAAATGCAAGCCACTTTCTATTTAATGTAGTGATTCCATAAGTGATGTGCACATGAATTTAGGGGAAAATACCAATGCTGCAAGAAGTAAAATAAACTTTTAAGATCATGTTTATGAGTTTATGAATTACTGAGCAAGAACTCTGTCTAGCTTAAATGAGCAGAAAATTATAGCCTTCTGCAATGACTTGTTTAACAAATATTTATGACCTGTACTGAGATGTGCCTCTTCGACTGTGATTATTTAAAAGAGATGTTTAATTTCTGCTTGCGAGATTATTAGAAAGCCACTAGCATATGCAGGATTCTCCCCAAAGCCTGCTCGAAATCACGTTATACGCCAGACTGAGTCAGTTGCTCACATACCAAGTCTGAAATTAAACTAAAATCGCCTGGGAGGGTGCCTCAGAGAGAGAAAGAGAAACATTGAATCAGCCTGTTGGTGTTTTAAGCTGTTGGCAAAAACCAATAGATCGGCTGAGTAAGAATTTGTGAATTCTGCTCAGCGTGACAAATCTTTACGGAGCAGCGGAGGTCGGAACTTTTTTTGATTTCAAAAGTGAAGAAAAAGCAAGGAAAAATAGGGAGAGAGCTTATGTGGAAGCTGATAAGAGCATAGCTTCTTGCTTCGTCAGATGTGAAGGTTTTAGGCAGTCTAGCGTTGGAGACTCCAGCAGCACTAATGTATGGCAGCAGTATGATGAGATGTACTAGCTTATTGTTGAATGTCTCATAAGGCTAGTGAGAAATGCACAGCGGCGTTACAATCTTATCTTATTACCAAACTCTGACATCAAAGAGATAAGAGGGAACATTTTTAGTAAGGTTCTGTTAAAACCCTAAAAGTAGTTAATTTCTTACCAGCAACAAACAGTTTGATAAGTCAAAACTAAGTAGATATCTACAAACTATGATTAGGCTGTTTTGTGAACCTTTGACCAGTTTTATGAAACTTTAATGTTTCCACTGGAATAATGTTTAAACACAAGCTGATTTATTCATTTTTTTCTTTTTTTTACAGATAATCCCAAAAATAGATTGGGATAGATTTAAATTTATTTCAGTTGAACAGAAAAGTTTGTTTCTCATAGAAAATGAAACATGTATCTCTCACAACATTGCTTTTGAAAAGAAAACTATGTTTTAATTTAATTCAATTCAATTATTCACAACAAATGTCATCAATCTCAAGCCCCTTTACAAAAATTCTGTTTAATCACACACACATTCCAACTGATCCTAGTTACCAAACGGAATATCAAGTTCAGTTCATTATTCAAGTTAGTTTAAATTATTATGCCTCCCTGAACAGGAGGTATAATAGGGTAGGTTAATGGGCTACACAAAACATGTTAATCATTTTTGCACAAAATCATCATCAGATAACGACATTTCACTTGATCAATGCTGCCTATTTTGAGCTCCTTTCAGAAAGAGCTGTTTTAGGGCCTCTTGTAACTTTAAATCTAAATAACCAGCTGCTGACCACACCGCCCAAAGGCAACTTTACTTTTGCACTTAATAGATGTGAAAATGCCTGCTAACAGATGCACAATAATACAATGGCACAAGCAGAAGAAGTGAAATTTCCTGCATATCCATCAAGTATTTTCAGCGACCGAAAATACTTAAGTTTCAAATTTTTCAGGACTATGTAATAACCCTATATTCTATATCAATTACAGATTTTTTAACACACATTGTGGGAGCTATAAAAAAAACTCTATTTGTGATAGCAAAAATAGATTTTTCTCCTCAAATAAATACTGCTAAAATATTATCTCATATTGTTATGATGAACCCATTATTTCACTTGGAAGGTCTGATTATTTTAAATTATCCCAAAGATCAGTGTGGTGGCACCTGCATTTGTACTTTTCTTTGTAATTATGAGATTTTAAAAGTGAGAGATTGTTATTCAGTCAGTTTTCAGGCGTCTTTCTCCACCACACCGGCAGCTCACATTAGCTCATGCACTTGACACATTTTGATTGTGACTCTAGTTGGGTTTGTGGGTGAAGGCTTTGCAGTCACATGAGTTGTAAAAAGTTATATCCAAGCATGCGGCAGAAAGAGAAGAATGGCTGGAAATGTCATGACATTTAAGTTTTGTCATGTGAGACACGTGAAAACTTTGACACATTCGGCAACACTTGCAAACCCAGTGTATGTTTTCATACAGCATAAACACATGCTGTGTTTTAGTATGTCAGGCCAGCTGAAAATCTGTTATTTCTTCATGCTATGTGTTACCTTTCTGCTTGCATATGTATCTTTCTGGATATTTAGCAACTGTACATTTGCATCAAAGTAGCTTCTCCTCCCACCTAACATCCCTGCAGACATCACAGCTCATGCAGCTCTGCAGAGCGATCATAAACTTCCATCTAACTCACAGCACTTCAATGACTCACCGCACTCTGGCCAAAGTAAAAGCTCTTGCATTTATTACCAGTTGCGCAGCACTCCTACACTCTGACCGAGAGCAAGAGAGACTGGGAGACGATGAAAAGAAGCACTTTTTATATTTACATCAGAAATAGAAGCTTAGGGAATACCAACAACAAAAGAGCCAGGAGGGGAATTTTTAAAAAGCAAAATAACACAAGAAGAGAACGGTTTCAGCACATGAGAGACGAGGTAAATTCTGCAACGTCGAAATGAAGAGATGTAGCGCTCTGAACATTGTCGTCTGAAATGAAGCAACGCTTGAGAGATGACCACCATCACAAAATGCTGTTGCTATACACAAAACTCTTGAGGAGAAATGATGTCACCTGTCTACCTATAAATCCTCAATGCGTGGGAGGTAGGCACTCATGACTGAGTGTGATGAACAGTATAGTCTCGTTAGGAGTCTGAGAAAGAAGCAGGACAGATAGTTATTTTCAAAATAAATGAAACAGTCCTTAGCAGTCAGGTTTACTCTGACACTGAATACTGGTTTAGGTTTAAATTAGCCCCTCTACACAGTAGTCTTTTTGTGAAATATTATGCCATCACTGGACCGGGTCAGGGAAGCTGCCAAAACGTCAACAGCAAGACAGAAGGAACTGTTTAAATTTCTGACAAATTATGCTTCTACACTGTATGTGTCACAACCCCTGCAGGATTCTTGTGGTTAGTCTGGACATTTACCCATAGAGCAAAACTGATTACTAACTTGGGACACCTGATCACCTGCTAAAGCCTTAAGTTATTTAAACCCTGACTCCATACTAACTTGTCTCTGCTGTCCTCCACAGGTATGCTGCTGCCTTTGCTTTCTAGTTTATTTTTATTACACATTCCAACGTTTCAACATATCCTCCACCCATACACTTCAGACACCTCTACAGACTTTCACCCGCCATATTAAAAATTTTGATTTTAGTTTGCTTTGAATTAACATCTGTTTTAGAAACTCTTACATATGGTCTGTCTTTCTTTTTGCTGTGGCCTTTGAGGCAGGTCACAACATGTGAATGTAATCAACAGTATTTATGGGTATGTTTTAAGGCACCATTCAAAACAATGAATTTAGCACACCAAAAAAGAACCCCAGGCCTCCGATGAAACACGGTGGTGGCAACGTCATGCTCTGGGTTGAACTATTTGTTCAGAAGGGACTGAAGTTTTTGTCAAGGTGGATGAAATTATGGACAGTTTCAAACGGCAGCCAGTTTTCACACAAAACCTCATGTTTTGGAGCTAACGATGAAGCATGAGAGACCTACTGTATCCGTTAGACTCGAATAGCGGAGTGTATGCTTTAGTCATATTCAGAACCCAATTAGACAAACCAAACTAATCTTTACGGGGGGTGAACTTGAGATATTGGCTTTAAGTGGCTTTATTGCATCTCGCCTGGAACGTTAGCTGGAGATAGACACCAGCACCCCTCCCGACCCCACTAGGGACCCACTAGGGACAAGGGTGTTAGAAAATGAATGGATGGATGGATGGATGGATGGATGGATGGATGGATGGATGGATGGATGGATGGATGGATGGATGGATGGATGGTTGGATGGATGGATGGATGGATGGATGGTTGGATGGATGGATGGATGGATGGAGTTTGGATGGATGGATGGATGGATGGATGGATGGTTGGATTGATGGATGGATGGATGGATGGATGGTTGGTTGGATGGATGGATGGATGGAGTTTGGATGGATGGATGGAGTTTGGATGGATGGATGTTTGGATGGATGGACGGAGTTTGGATGAATGGAGTTTGGATGGATGGATGGATGGATGGATGGATGGATGGATGGATGGATGGATGGATGGTTGGATGGATGGTTGGATGCAATAAAGTCTGGAACTTCTTTATTTTTCTTTAACAATCAAAACCTGGAAAACATTTAAAACAAATTCCAAACTTTTCCAAACTTTTCCAGGCTGCACAGGAACCCTGGAAGATGCTGAAAAATCAGCCCCACATCCGTTCACGGCGTCTTTCGGTCCTGTGTCGAAGTGTAACCGTCCGCTGGTTCCCTATCTGCTGCTGCGACCACGAATCCAGAGTTTCTATGAGATTTCTATGAGTATTTTTGGTACATGAATGTGAAACGTCCAGCCAGGGTGTGATGCGCATCTGACTCCAGATGTGAGACAATCAGAACATTTTAACGACTGTCAGAATGTCCTCAGAAACCTACCAAAGCCACAATCCGTAATAACTCTGGACCCATTACGGGCCCTCGAAGCCTTAAAACAACACCTCTGTAAAAAATAAAAGTACAAATCTGTATCCCTCCGCCTGGAACTATTTTATTACAACTGTCTGAGATAATTTGCCACTGATGAGATTGTGAGCCATCACAGCCTGACCTGCATTCACAAATTATGGATCATGGCTTAATGCTCATTAGCAGCTGGCTGAAGTCACATTTGTATAATTGAAAATAAAATGTTTTGACTGACACCTCAAGAGTTTTCTGGTTTTCTGTGAGGGATTTTGTTTGATTTTGAGAAGAAAAATATATTTATTCCTGCAGAATCTGTTTGTTAGCATTTCAATTTGAAAGAAAGTTTGGACTGAGCAAATAAATTAAATTCAATTTAAAAGTACTTTATTTATCCCAAAGGGAAATGAAATTGAATGATCTCCAGTAGCAGTCAGTCTTGCAGCAAATCCATATTTGCCTCTGACTGAAGAATGTTGCTGTGTTATTACAGACTAATGACAGTCATTATATACTACAAGCTGAATTTCCAGGTGGCAGAGATGATAGTAACATGTAGGATGACAACACCAGCTGTTTGCAAGCACTGCTAACCCACCTCATTTGCTTTTGCTGCATCTCTTTAAATCTCTGTCAATCAATCAGGTTTATTTGTATAACATATTTCAGCAACAAGGCAGTTTAAAGTGCTTTACATCATAAAAACACAACAATACAAATTCTTAAAAACAGCATTCATGAAACCAGTCACAAACATTAAATCACTTTTTCTAGTGCCATCATCAAAATCAATAATACAAATCAATATTCCAGTTATTACGGGTTGAAGCAACTCTAAACAGATGGGTTTTTAGCCTTGCTTTAAAGGAACTCAATGCTTCAGCTGTTTGGCAGTTTTCTATCAGGTCTTGTAGCTAGAGAGATGTTGGAGAAGGCAGTGATTCTCAGTTCCGGTCCTCATGCCCCCCTGCCCTACATGTTCTAGGTGTTTCCCTTCCGCCACACACCTGGATTGAATAGATGAGTGATTAACAGGCTTCTGCAGCACTTGATGGTCCTGCAATTATTTTTATCAGCTGTTCTGGAATAGAGGTACATCTAAAACATGCAGAGCAGGGGGCCCTGAGGACTGGAATTGAGAAGTGCTGGAGTAGGGGGATATCATCCTTAAAAAGGTGTTATTTGAGCTTTTAAGATGCTAGTCAGCTGCTTCCAGCTGTAAAAACAAAATACTTTGTTGCCAAGGTTACACATCATTCCCAACATACATCATTTCTTGGCCTGAAGCTGAGCATATTTATCACTTGAAGGCTTTTCAAGAGCAAGACTCTTACCTGTTTTAGCCTCGATTTAAAGGAACTCAGTATTTCAGCTGTTTGGCAATTTTCCGTAAGGTTGTCTGGCTACAGAGATGTTGGAGTAGGGGATACCTTCCCTGAAAAAAGGTATTATTTGAGCTTTTGAGATGCTAATCAGCTGATTTCATTTAAAGGAATCCAGTCTGTCAGCTCTTTTGTCAGGTCATACAGAGAGATGTTGGAGTAGGGGATACCATCCTTAAAAAAAGGTGCTATTTGAGCTACAGATGTGCTAATCAGCTGTTCCCAACTGTAAAAACAATACCATGTTTCCATGGTTACACATCATAACAACACACATGATTGTTTGCCTGAAGCAGAGCGCATTTATCTATTAGGTCAGCTGCTTTTCCCTGGAGCACTCGAGTCATGACTGAGAATATTCTCTGACCCTCGCCCAGTAATGAAACTATAAATAGAAAAATATCCACCAAGTACGCCTGTTTGGAGGCGACAGAGAGGAAAGCTGGTAATCTTTAAACAGAAAATATGAGGGTCAGATCAAATCAGACAAGAAGTTTTTTCTAGAAAATTTCTGAGAGTGAGCTCAAAATTTCAGATTTTTTCTAGGAAATTTTGACTTTTCAAATTTAGAAATTTCAAAGTTTTTCCTAAAGAATTTTTTCGATTAATCTCAAAAGTTTTGATTTGTTGTTTTCAAGCAATTTTTTTGACTTTTCAATCTAAGTAATGGTCTTGTTCTTCTCTGAAAAGTTTAACATTAATCTAAAAATGTTAGATATTTTTCTTCTTGCAAATTTCTGACATTTTAATGTCAAAATTTTTGATTTTGTTTTAAGGGCAGAAATGTACTTCTTTTTTCTCTCTAAAATGGCACTGGTACATTGCCACTTGTTCCAGGTGTGCGTAGGAAAATCAACGAGAGGCTACATCCATCTGCTTCCTGATGTACCTGTGCAGCGGTGATGACGTCAGGTCACGTGGTGTTGTTTGGAGCAGGAAACGTCGGTTACGTCCTGAACGGCGACAGTTTCCCCACTCAGTGATGAGTATCTACCCCCCGGTGTGACTGTGGGAAGGTTGCCTCCTCTCCTCCTGTCCACGGGAACTTTGAATATCAGCATGTAGAGGCGGAATAACCAAATCCGACTCGGATAGAGCTGCTGTTAGCCGTGGACGCAGCTAGCCGCCATCTCTCGTAGCGGTGGAGGAATAAAAAGAGAAAAAAGCCGAGCTAACAGCGGCTAGGCTAGCTCCGGTGCTAACCTCCGAGCGGAGGAAGAACCGCACCGGGTCCCGGAGACGCGCTTAGCGGTAGGGGGTTTGCGTGAGAGGAGGGGAGAAAATGGAGCTGTTTCAGGCTAAAGACGATTACATTCTTCAGAGCGGGGACCAGGCGCTGTGGTGCAGCAGGAAGGACGGTAGCATGGCTGTCAGACCCGGTAGGTACCAATGACAGCTCCTGGAAACGGTTTCATTTACATTACTGATGACTTTTTAATCCCTCATTCTCTCCTAATTCCTCTGTCATCCGCTGTGAAACCTGATCGTTATCAGTAAATATGATCAAACTGACTGATGTGGGTCAAGTAGAATTAAAAACACGCCGGTTTTATTCCTTTTATTGTCTGTTTTTGGACGCGCTTCTATTGTAAGTCATCGCTTGGCTGTTATTCAGGGAGTGCCAACACCCCAAACTGACTTCAAAGTTGTCAGCCTGCTTCTCAGGTTGCAGACCGAGGCTTGAATTTGACCGCTTAATTTAAACTAAACACCACGCAGGAATGTACAGGAGTAAATAAGAAGAACAACACGCGGCCACGTAGAGGTGAGCGATATGGACTTAGGTTTTATCGCGATATTCTGTGGCTCTCTTGTGATAACGATATAAGTCACGATAAGAACTATTTATTACTTCTTTTTTTTTTTTAGCTGTGACTGCATGGTACAGCAATCAGACAGAATTACTGCTCTTGAAAAACGTTTCCATTTGTGATGCACTTATAATTTGTTGCAAATCATTCTTTAATCAATATAAAAGGCAACTAATTGAGAGCTCTTTTGACTACTGTCATTGGTGTCTTATTATTTATTTTTTTGTGATTTTTGTTGTTTTGTTTTATGTTTTCTTAAAATGATATTTAGCTTTTTTAAAAACATTTTTTATACAGTTATCTGTCAGTCAGTGGGCGAGGCTACCGCTGTTTCTGTCGATATGATTGGTTTAAAGGCTGATTAACCAATCAAATGTTACAGTTTATTCAATAAGCAGAAATGGCAGTGTAATTTAATTCACAGCTTAAATTAATTAAGCAATAAATTAATAATATATAGTTCTTAGCATGTAATAACTCTTAAATGTAATTTAAAAATCATATTGAATTAATTAACATTTATATAGTGATATATTTAATTATGTTTCATAGGGCTGGACAATATTGCAATAGACGGATGATCAATATCAATAGATAATACATCTGATAGAAGATTCATTAATCAATATATGAAATATCCACTGAACTCTGATCCAGAACCGCAGAGCATTCTGGGAGTTGTAGGCAGAGGAAAAGACTTTAACTTCTGGTGGAATCAACTAACTCACTCACTCTTTGGTTACCTGGCAACTCATTGATTCTTTGGTTACCTAGCAACTCATTCATTCTTTCATTACCCAGCAACTCATTCATTCTTTGGTTACCTAGCAACAACCTGCTGAATAACTCTGCCACCATTCCTCATAACTGCTTAAAAATAAAACAAAATACTGTAGAGTGAAAACTGGATAAAACAGGGAAGGTAACTTCAAATATTTAAAACAAATAACTAATCAATAATTATTGATATTGACTGATATGAAACACTTATATCAGCCATATTTTGTCCAGCTCTAAAATACATGCATTTGTTTATTCCCAATTTTATTTTGAAAATAAAGAAAAATTATTGAGTGATTTATTTATTGTTGACTTTGTTGCTCTTTGTGTTCTCAGCTTAAATGATTGAAATTCTTAAATATTGAGTTATTTATTCATATTTAGTTTTACCAAATAATACTGTAAAGCTCAAAATACACATATATTTATCAAATTATTTGCAGACTTAAATACTTATGAAAATATTTACCTTTTGTTTAGTAAATATATTTTTTGCAGTTTTATTTCAATAAGAAATCAAGTTGTGACACTTTTGTTGCTGTGTCTTTATGAGAGTTATAAATTCAGGACTGCTGAAGCAAAATAAAATATTTTCAGTGAAGTCCCCAGAAGGCCCAGCACATTATCCTGTTGTGTCAGCTGTGCAGCCGGCCTGAACGGGGCTTTGGTTGCACCGCTGTTTCATTATTTAATTGGAAAAAGGGTTTCCACTCCTCGCTGAGTTTCCACTCCGCTTTGCTCTGCACAAACGGAGAAAGGACTTCCATGATGGTCAGCTTTCCGAGAGGACTTTTTGTAGTTTTTTTCCTTTCTCTTGACCTGCAGGTCTTCCCTCTTCGTCTGGACATTTAGTTGGAACAGGAAGAGTTATTGTCTGAAGCTGATGTTCTCCACCTGTAGCCACACCCTCCATCTTTTGCCAGTTTCCCCAGGCTCTAGTCCAGACTCCATTACTAATGTGGAGCACTCCAGTTTGTTTTCTCACTATGAACTGTCTCCACACTTAAAAAAAAGAAAGGCTACTTTATTACAGTTTTACTTTTAGTTTTAAAGCTTGTTTTCCAACAGCATGTGTCAAAACTTGCTAGCTTCTGAATTATGTAGACCAACTCTTCCTGTTTCTGCTCATTCCCATCATTTTAAACAAGTCACACGACAGCGACTCATTTAATCCATTTCCTGTTTAAACAACTCTTCATCTGTTGTTGGAATGACAGGTTCTCACACTCACACGTGTCCAGAATAGGGCTGAACTGATTAGTCGGATTAACCGTGATTAATCTTGATTAATTGATTATTAAAATAATTGGCAACTAAACTAAGGCCATTTGCTGATTGAAAAACAACATATTCAAAGCAGGAATTAAGCCAAGACTTTACAAAATAAAAATACATTTTGCATTTAAGATACAAAAGAACCCTTCTTAAGAACTCGTGACATAGGTTTAGCTTAAAAAAAAAATCTTTTATCAAGCAATTTTTGCCCAATTATTAATCGATTAATCCCCCAAAATAACCAACCGATTAGCTGTGCACTGTATTGATGTCATATATAAAGGGCTAGAAATATATTTTAGTCTCAAATGCTAAAGAATTGCTACAAATGATCAAACGATCACTAAAAGAATGCTGTTATTGCAATTTAGGCAATAACATTATTTTTCTTGTTTTAAAAGGAATTTAATTGTTTATTTTATTTTTTTATGTATTTTTAACATTGTAAGAAAAGCTCAAATGAAAAATCAGCAGCTGTTTTTTAATGCAATTAATCAATTAATCGTCCAAATATTTCATTAATAATCAGAATAATCAATTAATTTGTGGAAATAATAAATTAATAGTCAGAATAATTGAGGAATCGTCACAACAATCGATTGTTCATCAAAATAATCGATTAATTATCAGAATTATTGAGTAGTCATCAGAATAATCACTTAACTTTCAGAATAATTGATTACTGGAATAATCATTAGTCACATTCCTCCTCCAGAAACATGTTTTTGTGTCTCAGTGTTGGGTCATTTGGTAACTGATGCTTTCTTTGGTGATTTCAGCCACAGACCTGCTGCTGGCCTGGAACCCGGTCTGCATGGGCCTGGTGGAGGGAGTCATCGGAAAGATACAGCTGCACACTGGTGGGTGGGGGAACGTGAACTGTTTCAGCTGGTTTTGATTTGACACTGGCCCGTATTTTTCCATGTGTGTTCAGGACAGTCGTGTCATCGGTATTTGTCATGTTTGTCATGAGTAGAGGTGTTAAAAAATGTGTTGCTGTGGAAAGATGAGCAACCTGGGCTCTGGTTATGCAGACCTGAGCGTGAAGACTCAATGTTAATCTTATCTTATTGACACCTTTGGTAAAGATTTCCAAAAAGCCTTAAACTTAATTAATCTTTTTGATCATTGTATAATTGAGCCATTTTGAACTCTAAAATTACGTAATTTTTTTTAAATGTAGAAAAATCCAACCTTTAATTTGAGTACATTTATTCAGTGTGGGGGAAAAAACCTGTGGCTGAACAGTTATTACAAGCCTATTTTATTAGTCTTTTGTAAGACTAATAAAACTAATAAGACTGTATGTATGTATGCACATACATACAGTCCGTATGTGCCTGTATGGTTAGTCTCATACAGTCTGTATGTATGGTTAGTCTCATACAGAGAGACTCATCTTTTCTCTTCCAGTTACAAAATATTTTCAGATTTCAACCAGAATTGTATTTAAACTTTCCTGGTATTAAATAAAAGTTTATATTGCCCTCAAAAATGGTGGGCACACTTCTTCTAATCCGCTAGTAGAAAAGCGAATTTTTTAGCTTTGCGCTTTAGCATTTTTACTAACTTAGAAAAAGTTTAGTGCACTTAGCTTCCCCTAAATACATTTTTTCCAGTTAATTTCTAAAATGCTCATTTACGTTGCTGTTTTGTAGACTTTCAGTTGAATAAAGTTTGACATCTGTGTTAACGTTTTGGTGATTGGGATTGTTCAGGTAGTTAGATGTTCATATTCATGCTCTTATTTTGAAGTGGGTGAAGACTGTTGGTTCCACTTCCTCTCCTCTCTGTCTCTTTCTATTTTCTTCCACCAAAATCAAAACAAAGAAATATACATACACAGAAACAAAAAAAAAAAAGTATCTTTTTGTTCAGCTTTGTTTGTTTTAGTTCCAATTGTTTTATAGGTTTTAATTATTGCTCTGACTTTCCAATATGAGGAAAAAATGCCACCATGGTGATAAATTTTGTAGAGGCGATATGTAGGGCTGAAACAATTAATTGTGATTAATCAATTATTGAAATAATCTAGCAGATTAGTCAATAAGTTTGCCTACATGTTGATATTTTAGCTGCAAATGATTAAGGACTCACTAAAGGAACTCTGTGTTGGTTTATCTTAGGCAATAAAATGTCTATTTTCTTATCAAAAAGTAATTTAATTATTTATTTGTATCTTTTAATGTGTTTCTAAATAAAAAATCAGCAGAATGTGTCAATTTTGCTTGTAGAAGCTTGTATCTACTTTAACGAGATGTTCGCTTTTCTTTCCCATTTTGATTACCTGCTTTTTAAAGTAAAATAAGGTAAATCATTGATCTAAATCAACTTAAATTGGATTATTTTTCTCAGTGTTTTAGTGTGAAATTCTGTTTCTGCAGATGAAGATGGTTTTATCTTAAGGTTTTATTCCACATCTTTAATTGAGTGTTAAAAGTGCTTCATACAGACAAATCAGCGTCAGATAAATACATTTTTACCAGATGCGTCTCTGTTAATTGAAGCTGTTGCTAGCATCTTCACACCTTAGTGGTTCTGCACCAGTTGATCCAGTTCTCTCTGTCCTTTTGTTTTTCTCCCCTCTCTGCAGACCTTCCTCTCGGTCTTGTATTAATCCGCCAGAAAGCGCTGGTGGGTCAGTTACCGGGCGACCACAAGGTTTACAAGATCACCAAAATCGCCGTCATCCCCCTTTCTGACGAGGAGCCTCAGGAGCTGGAGCTGGAGGTAAATCATACACTCATGGAAATCCCAGATTTCTCCTCAGAATACCGAACATGAGTCAGAGCGTGATTCATCCCTGAAGCTGCAAGTGGTGGGAAATTAGCTCTGGGTTGCTAAAAATATAGTCCTACACCTGAAATCACATTCCAAAAATG
This sequence comes from Brachyrhaphis roseni, assembly GCA_903066815.1. Classification (NCBI taxonomy): domain Eukaryota; kingdom Metazoa; phylum Chordata; class Actinopteri; order Cyprinodontiformes; family Poeciliidae; genus Brachyrhaphis; species Brachyrhaphis roseni. The sequence goes on along the minus strand of CAEFZY010022711.1, from coordinate 7,700 downwards.
ACAACAAACATGCTGAACGGTGCTAAGATTTCAGTTTTTCAGGGAGGCTTCTTGGATGGTGAGACTGAATATTTTCAAGTGAGTAACAAACGGAGGAGGACGAGTAGAGCAGAAGCTTTTAGAGCCGTAGTTTGTTCCTGCACAGCAGAGTGGAAGTGATGTCTGTCGTCTTTTTCATGTAGAAATCCTGTAGATCAGGGTGTCAAACTCATTTACATTGATAAAACCCATTAAACTGTCAAAATATTAATGAATAACTGCCTCTTTAAATTGAATAATATTGAACATCTTTTCACACTGGGTGAACACTGTTGGTTCCACTTCCTCTCCTCTGCATTGTTTAAACCAACTATAGTTGGTTTAAACAACAAGTTGGTTTAAAAAAATGCTAAATTACCACTTTTTGACCATTTTGTAAATGAAAATTTGCAGTAAAATCACAAAAAATGTGGAGATCTGTTAATTTTCCGAAATATTGGAGGGACTCATTGATGTAATTTGGCGTCTAGAGGGCCACATAAAAAGCTGTAGCGGGCCAGATTTGGCCCCCGGTCCTCGGGTTTGACACATGTTAAATTGGAACCAGAACAATAACTTGTAAAATTATTCCTACCCATTAAACTTTTCACATTTTGTCATGTTACAACCAAAGACTTCAGTGAACTGTATCGTGGTTTTTATGAACTCGACCAACACAAGGTAGAGCGCAATCATGACGTATAATAAAACCAATGCATGATTTTCAAAATAAAGCAGTGGCAGAGAGACGCAAACACGTAGAAAACCATGAAACGAGCCGCAAACACAAGAATGATTAAAACTCCAAAACACACAAACGCAAAAATATAACTGCAGCAGAAAAGAGCAGCAAACAAAAAATGCTGTAATCAAGGAAAACAGAAGCTAAATACAGAAACTAAATACAGAGCCCCCTAGTGGTAATGGGGGAATTGTTCTTTGTCATTAAAAGTATTTAATTCTCTCGCAAAATTATTGCACTCCTATGCAATCATTTTGGATTCTCTCACAATAATGTACTAGTCGGTTCATGCAGCATCTTGAATCCTGAAAGTCTTTTTGCTATAATGTTATAATATGTTTTTGTAGTATTTAATATGTCACTACTGACATTTCTGAAATTTTAAATCTTTTTCTTGAGAATACAAATTTATGTGCAAAATACAAAAGCAAAACGGGTCAATAATTGGTTTTCCATCTCTTTCTATTCCTTCTAAGACATAAATAAAAACTTTATGTAAGAAAGAAAAAATGCATCCAAATTATTTTGGAGTATTTCTGAGTTATTCTAACAGGGTAATAAAGTCAGGTTTGATTGTGTCTTTTTCATCTTGGTAGTCTGAATGTTTAATAAAGATCAGTTTTCATTGACAGTCTCATCTCCACCTTTAGCAAACAAACATGAACAGGTAGTTAATGGATCAATTTTCAACCAGTTTCTGCACCAAAGAGTTAAGACTGTAGACGCACATTTTCACTGAGGCTCTTTAAAAGTTTACATATGTTTACATTGTGTAATTTTTGCTAATTTACGCAAAAGAAAAAATCTCCTCATATCCTGTAGGAGGTTCTGTTCCAGAAAAAAACAAAAAAAAAAACTTGCAATTATCAAAAAATGCAAATCAATGCATTGAAAATGCTGCAACCACAGGAAATGGAGCTAAAGGGAAAATTCTGCCAACTGCAACAACAGCAAATATGAAACTCCCACTACAAAATGGAAGTCCTCCAGGCCACTAGGGGGAGACTGTTTCAGTTAGTATTACCTATGTAAAGATGCTGCTGTTCTATAATATTGTAAAAGACTGAGTGTTTGTAAAAGACATGAAATAAAATGCAACTTTTCTTCCTTCAACTTTCTTCTGGACTTCCCATAAAATCATGACATCCAGTCTTTACGGGACTCCCTCTAGTGGTTTGGAGGACCTTCATTTTGTTTGGAACGTTTCATACTTGCTGCTGTTTTTACTGTTTCCTACATTTTCCCATTTTTCATTTGCATTTGTTTTGCTAATTGGATGATTTTGCTTCTATTTTCTGAGACTGCAGCATTTTTTATTTTTAGCATTTTTTTTCTGTTGCATTTGTTTTTTGTGTTTGTGTGTTTTGGAGAAATTTAAAGCAGAGTTAGGTTATAAAACAACATCTCAAGCTTTTAACATCTCACATTGTCTGTTCAGTTCATCATCTGAACAGGGAGAAAGGATTTTAATTTACAGTCCTGCCATTACAGGCCTTTAAACTCAGTTTATGAAACCTCAAACCTCATTATGTTGGTTGGATTTTTAGCACAGTTGGATGACCTGCAGCACAATAATTAGTTGTTCTTTCTATAAATCTGACCTTTTATAGAGGATTGTACTGAAAAAACACAAAATCTTAGCAAGTATTTTTGGTCTAGTTTCCAGTGAAAATAACTTGGTACAGTTGAAAAAAGACAAAAATAACTTTTCAGCAAGATTTAGGAGCTTGTTTTAAGTAAATAATTCCTTAGTATTGATGAAATAGTTCCTCTTCTACAGCCAAATTATTTCACTTTTAACAAGACATTTTTTCCGTATTATAACTGAAGTAATCTGCGAATGAAACTAATACTTTTTAATCAAATTAAGGAATTATTGACCTAAAACAAGCTCCTATATCTTGCTGAAAAGTTATTTATAAGTTATTTTAATTGTACTAAGATATTTTCACTAGAATCTAGACCGAAAATGCTTAAGTTTTGTGTTTTTTCAGTGTGGTAGATTGTTGAGAACGCATCAAAACGTCCTGATTATGTTTTTCCTTGAGTAACATGTAGAAGAAGATGCTCCAGTTAGATAAAGCTGAAACGTAACATTTACTGAAGTGTGTGGTTTTAACGTGACTAAACGAGAAAAACTTCCTACTTTAGTGAGTAATGGCAACTCTTTCCCCTTTAGCTCTTGTTTGCAGAGAGATTCTACCAAATCCCCTGAGCTGAAAATAAGTGTTTTAATTAATTCCTCGCAGCTTTGCAAGAAGCATCATTTTGGAATCGACAAAACGGAGAAACCGGCCCAGTCTCCAGATGAATCAAAGTTGATGAAAACTCTGAGTCAGATCAAATCCAACGTGTCTGTTCCCATCAAGAAGAAGGTATTTCTGTTCAAACTGACCTTTTACCTTCCTTATGTTCTGACCTTTGAGGCGTCTCATGCTGCTTCCTCTCTTCAGTATTCCCCTGCGTTCCAGGTTAAGGAAAACAAAGAGAAGGAGCGCCTGGAGCGGCGGCTGTTAGACGAGCTCTACAAAGTATTCATGGACTCGGACTCCTTCTACTACAGCATGACCTACGACCTGACCAACAGCGTGCAGCGGCAGGGAGACTCGGATAAGTCCAGCTTACCTCTGTGGAAACAGGTGGGAGAGAGACCGCACCGATTTCTAGTGGTGGGACTCTAGAAATTTTAGGGCTGAAACGATTAATCATTGACTAATTCAGTAATCGATTAATCGTTAACTGGAGAATACAGACTCAATAAAAACATATTCAGAGCAGTAATGACCCCAAAACTGTACAACAATACAAATATTTCACATTTCAGATTAACAAAAAACCCTTTGTGCTGTAAATATGTTTTAGCCAAAACTTCTCAGGTGGCAGTTTTAGCTTCTCCTGGTTCAGATTTACTAAGGAATGCTGTTCCAGCATTTTAGGCAGTAACATGTTTGTCTTATTATTTATTATTGTTTGTTTGCATCTTTTAATGTATTTCTAATTTTGTATAAAAAAAGCTCAAGTGGTTAAATAAAAATATGTAGAATGTGCCATTTTCTAAAATCAGTATAATCGATTACTAAAATAATCATCAGTTGCGGCAATAAAAAAATTTAATAGAGGTAATTGCAGAGTCTGTAATTAAATTGCATTTAATTAAAAAAATAGTTATTAAAAAAAATGCAACATTGACACCCTTGATAAAGATTTCCAAAAAGTCTTAAACTTAATTAATCTTTTTGATCATTGCATAATTCAGCAATTTTGAACTCTAAAATTACATTAATTTTTGAAAAATGTAGAAAAATCCAACCTTTAATTTGAGTACATTTATTCAGTGTGGGGGATGCAGCTTTGTCATCCATTAGCGTTAGCGGATGTCGCTTGTGCATCAGATTTACGGACCTACCAGAAACACAGCACAAAGGTTCCGGCTTAGGATTTTTGTATGCTTAAAAAAAGAAAGAGAGATTAATTTCATAGAAATATATGTAATTAATTAAAGACTCTGCCCTATTAATTTGTTTAAATCCGTTTTCACTTTGACTGTCTCTTTTTTTTTTTAAGGTGGACGACCGTTTCTTCTGGAACAAACACATGATCCAGGATCTTATCAATCTTCAGGTAACTAAAACCTGAAGATTGAATCATAATCATCTATTATGTTTCTCATTCTACGAAATGAATATTTTTGAGCATTAACCTAAAAAATCTTGTGCATTAATTTCTCTCCAGGTCCCAGAGGTTGACTTGTGGGTCATTCCAATCATCCAAGGCTTCGTCCAGGTGGAGGAGCTGGTGGTGAACTACAACGAGACGTCAGACGAGGAGCGCAGCAGCCCAGAGACTCCGCCCAAGGAGATTATCTGCGTCGATGACATTCACCCTCGCTTCACCGTGGCGCTGATCTCCAGACGAAGTCGCCACCGCGCAGGTAGGTGTTCACACCAAGTCCTTCCTGGACTCAGGAGAGCGTTGAGTTAACGCACTCTGTTGGCTGACTCTTTTTGTTGCAGCAGTTTAAGTTCATATATATAAAAAATTAAAAAATCCAACATTTCTTCTGACTACATTCATTCAGTGTGGGGTAAATAATCTTGCAATAAGAAAAAAACTAAACAGAATCATTTGTGCCGCATTTATTGACAGTAATTCTTAACAGATGGAACTGAAGCAGACTTTTTAAATATTGGATCAAAGTGTTTGATTAAAAATACAGAACTTTTGTTCTTTTTTTTATTTTTAAAGAGTCACGATTCAAAATGGGAATGTTAAAAAATATATTGTCCCATTGCTAAGGTTGGTGAAGAATCAGTGATGCTGTGGGCTGACTTCTCTTTCTCTGGATCTCAAACATTTTAAATATAAAGAAAACTGGAAGGTTGGTCTTACAGCCGAACAATGATCAAAAACATATTTCCAAATCAGCACAGAAAGGGTTTATTAGATACAAAGTCAGGATTAATCCACGCCCAACTAGTCCATAGATCTAGGTTTTGTTGTAAACCTCTTGAGCTAAAGAGAAGAGGTCATGAATCCGACCTGGCGAGATTGTGAAAAGAGGAACGGTCAAAGATCTCTATCTTTCTTGTGAAATGCAGCAGCTGAAGACTAAATGCTTTTAGTTAAAACGTTGCTTATCAACATTGTAGGAGTACGCTTGCAGAATGCAAGATAAATTCATTTTAAAGTGATAAATTCATATTTTGCACAATTTTTATTTTTGTACTTTCATTTGGGTCCCAACTGCTTCTAAAAACACACCCATCTGTTTTTTGGCAATAAGTTTTGTTTTTTGGTAAAATGAGCCGTTTCAAAAACCTTCTGAATGTAATGTCACAAATCAGTGAAGCCCAGCCTGTTGCCTAGCAACCCCAGCAGAGTTCCACCCATTACCTAGCAACCCCAGCAGAGTTCCACCCGTTACCTAGCAACCCCAGCAGAGTTCCGCCCGTTACCTAGCAACCCCAGCAGAGTTCCGGCACATTTGTTCAACTAGTTTTAGAGCTGTATGGGCTGTACAATGGCTGCAGGAAAAGACAAGAGTTTTTTTGTTGTATGCCACTCAGAAACCACAGCTCATTCTGAAAGTGAGCAAGCTAAAATTTGATTATCTAAGAATGATTTTGTTAAAAAAAAGTAAAGAACATGTTTTGTGTAACCCATAGACCTGTCCTAACCTGCTCAAGGAAACATATTTAACGGTTTTAGACATTTCTATCTGGAGTGACAGTGATTCTAGAGGGTGCTGTTCCTGAACTGTGATGAATGTGTGATGAAGATGAGAACTCTTCTTCTTTTAAAGGGATGCGGTACAAGCGCAGAGGTGTGGACACAGACGGCCATGTGGCAAACTACGTAGAGACGGAGCAGCTGATCCACGTCCACAGCCACACGCTATCCTTCGTGCAGACCCGGGGGTCGGTACCCGTCTTCTGGAGCCAGGCCGGGTATCGCTACAACCCCCGGCCACGCATCGAGAAAGGTCAGAGGAGCTGAGTTATCTGAACCAGGGAGACGTTCACGTTTAGGGGTTACGAAAATGTGTTCAGAAAATGTGACTGGCTCCTCTTTGTGTTTCAGGGGAGAATGAGATGAAGACTTACTTTGCTGCTCACTTTGAGAAGCAGCTTGAGCTTTACACAAAGCAGGTCAGTTTGACCCACAAGTCACATGTTTGAGGGTTTCCTGTGGTTACTGATGTGGATTTAACTCTGTTGTCTCAATCTGTGGATTTAAATTTTGAACCCTTTCCAGGAAATTAATTTTATTGCTTCCAATCTTGAATTTCTTGATATGTGGCATTTTGAGATCATTTTGAGACCTACTTCATGTCGCCAAACTGGTTCTATTTAACTGTTTTCTAGTTTCTTACTGAAGGATATTTAATATATTGGCATCTATATCGATGTTTGTCCTTTTTTTATATATTGGTACCACTCCTAAAAGTAAAACTGAAGTGACAAAAAGTGTACTGAGATATATGCAATAATGAAAATATTCAATAATAATACTGTCTTGGGTTTTCCTGGAGAAATTGAACTCTACTTTTCTACTGGTTTAGATGGTGTTTTCTGCTTTTACTGCTTTGTGTATTTATTTAAGTTATGTTTTTTTTTTTTTTTACATTTACCATTATCAGAAACTTGACTAAAGAGTGAAAAAGAGAAGAAATCCCTATGGGAGCAAACACATTCACAGCCCTGTAGTTGTTTTCACACGCTGCTTTGTTAATTTATTGCAGGTGATAATTAACTTGGTGGATCAGAACGGGCGGGAGAAGATAATCGGGGATGCGTATCTGAAGCAGGTCCTGCTGTACAACAACCCAAACCTCACTTACGTTTCCTTTGACTTCCACGAGCACTGGTAGGAAAAAACACTGCGCCATGACTGGGCTTTGTACATTTTACCCTACACTGGCTTCACTTCCTCTTTGTGCTTCTTACTTCCTGTTTCCCAGTCGTGGAATGAAGTTCGAAAACGTGCAGATACTGACAGATGCCATTTCTGACATCATCACTGAGATGAAGTGGGCATGGTAAGTAGTTCAAAACAAATGCTGTCAACATGAACACTAAAGCAAAGAAAGTTTATTAATATTAACTACTTTAATGTTTGGTTCATCTCCATTTAAATTACCGTATTTTCCGGACTATAGAGCGCACCTGATTATAAGCCGCACCCAGTACATTTGCAAAGGAAAAACCATTTTGTACATACATAGGCCGCACCTGTCTATAAGCCGCATGTGCCTGCATACAGACGGTACACAGAAAGAGTTTTCAAAGTTTTAGTAATATACCTTAGCTTTTCTTTCCAAACAGTGCGTGTGACGCGGCAGTAACACAGCAGCAAAATGGTACCACAGCACTAACAGGGCTGGTTAAAAAAAACATACCGGTGAGAGCCGTCTTCATCTTCCTCCTGAGCACTGAGACGT
>CAEFZY010022710.1:0-55230 GCA_903066815.1 Brachyrhaphis roseni | reverse complement strand
TAGATAGATAGATAGATAGATAGATAGATAGATAGATAGATAGATAGATAGATAGATAGATAGATAGATAGATAGATCCATCTGCGCATTTAAATCTATCTGCGCGCTTTCACTCCATGTTTTCTCTATTTCCCTCTCTCTTTTTCTCTTTCTCTCTCTCTCTCTCTCTCTCTCTCTCTCTCTCTCTCTCTCCTCATCTTATTCCCTCCTCTCCTGCTACTACAGTGCACCTTCACTTGTTCAGCCCTCAGTCTGAGAGGAGGAGGATGATGATGACATGTGATTGGCCAGGCGGGGACTGGTAGTCCGGGGGTTGGCACTGCGAGGCTTTTCGTTGCTCCCCGTGTTCATGTTTACACCTTTGCTGACCGGGACGAGAAGAGACGCGGCGCGCCGGGGTCCGGTGGACAAACTCGGGAATAAAGTCTTTGGGTTATTATTTTTCGCTGCAATCTGTCAGCGTTTTTGTCTTTTGCGCTTTTTTTTTTTTTTTTTTTTCTAGCATAACATTTATTTTTTAGTTTTTTGGCGCAGAACTGGACTCGCTTTCGTTTATTTTGTCCGCCCAGCGCAGCGATGCGTCAAAGTTTTTGGTGACTCTCAGTGCATTTGTGCGCTTAGGGCTGGGAACCAGGTCAACCTGACAAATCCTGCCTTTAAACATCGTGAAACCTCTAAAAACAAACTTTTAATGCGAACGGAATTAAAGTTTTGGCGATGGATGCTTTTTAAACCAAAGGAAAAAGATTAACTCGCGTTTTTGTACAGTTGATGAACTCGAGGGCGTTCAAGCCAGCCTCATCCTGTAGGTAACCGCCGTGCAGGACAGGAGCCCACCTCGGTGCGGAGGCGCAGCCGAAAAAGATGCGCCCTCTTCGGATGCAGCGTGACCAAATTGCCGGTCCTTTGGTTCTTCTTCTAATGGTCTGTGGATTTGTGGCGTCTGGCACGGGTAAGTTTCAACTCACATGGAGAGACGCACGCACAGCATCCAGCTGTGCTCACAAAGCGAGCATTTTAATCAGTTTGAAGAATTAAAATCAGAGTCATCCAGGTTACCTCGAAACCCCAGAGTGTTGTCTATTAAGGAGGGAGCAGCGCAGAGGTCTGGGACCTCCTGCTGACGAGCGTTTTCTTTCTTTTCCACACAGCAAAGTCTCAGTGTTACAGTAAACCTGAGCTCAGAGCTCTCTTTTCTTCTTGGAGCGGAAAAATCAAAGTCCCCCGGTGCGCAGGGAGTAATTAAGGTTTTGCTCCATGCCTTCCTGGCCTCTCCACAGAGGAAAAGGCAAAGAAAAAGCCATGAGAAATGAAATAACACTTGACAAACTTTCTCATCCTCAATAAAAGATACATCTTTTTAAGCAGGGGTTGCTACATTTCCTGGGAACCTGCTTATGAAATGCTGAAGTTATCATCGTAAACTATTTATGCTTCTTCAATGTATTTTTCATTATGTTGGAAAGTTGCATTCAGAGTAGCTCAGACTGATGAAGGGACTGACTGGGATTTATAAATGAGTGACATGGACTGGTGTAAAGTCCTCACACTGTGATAACTTTGTGTAAAAATACCACAACATGACAGTATATACACAGAAAAAGAATCTAAACATTTTCATAATTGCTTTTTTTTTTTTTTTTTTTTTTTCTTTTTTTTACATCTTAAGGGCAACTTCTATTTCCACTGCATCTAAAATATTTTAAATATTGTAATAATGTCATTATAATTATAATTTAATATTTTTTTTCATTTTGATGTTTAACAAAAATGTTGAAAAAACACAACTGTCTGCTTAACTTAAATACTTTGCAAAGCTTTCCAACTGTAGTTTAATAAGATGTTTATTTATTCAAAGTGTTGGGTGGCATTCACATAGTATGATGCTGCCACCATCATGTTGGATTCAGTTTTCACACCACAGCTGCTTTCGTCTTACTTTTTTCTTTTTATCATATTTTTATTTTGGAAAGCTAAATAGTTTACAACAATTTGATATTTGTAAAGTGTACAGCTTCTTTCAGCCAGCTGTCTGGAAGTGTGACAGCAGGTGGATAAGAAGAAGGGGAGCATTCAGTCACTTTTCCTGACATCTCATCAATTTAACTGGTTGGAACAATATGGCTGAACATTTTAGCTTATCTGTGAACATAAAAAGATTTGAAATCTTGATACTGGTGATCAGCCCGCCCCTGGTTGGACCATTTTGGTTTTTGAGCAGGAGTTTTGCCAGACATAAAACCATACTTCAATAAAGTTCAAACCCCCAAATTTTCTTCTATATACAGTTTTACACAAAACTTGAATGGTTCAAATATTTTTTAGACTGCAAAAATGTTACTAAAGATAAAAAAAAATCAGTTTTTAAATCCATTTTCTTAATGTGCTACAATAACTTAAAATATATGAAACCTGAAAACAGAACTGAAAAACATGGTTTTTAAATTAAGGTTATAAATAGCAGGTTTAAAATTTTCTTCACTTGTTTTCTTATTTTTAGAAATTAAAGTTAGAATTGACAGAGAAAATTGCAGTTTAAATAAATGCACCATTTGTTAACAGCTCAAAAGTTTCATCTTTCAGGTATTCATAGAGTTCCCAAGCAGTCTGAACTGTAATCTTTTAAATTGGATGTTTGGATGCTTTGGTGTTTGTCACAACCTCCATTATGATAAGTTTGGTGACTCCCATGTCAATGTAACACTTTGAGACTCTAACGTCATAGTAATGACTCTTTAAATCTCATTTTGGTTTAGCCTGTTTGTAGCCAAGTATAGAATCATCCTCCCCTCCCTTTGTCCGACCAGATTGAAAAACAAGGCAGAAATCAGAGGGTTTAGTGGATTGTGGATTAAGCTTGGCGTACAGTTGGTTAAAAAAAGAACAATGCAGCATGCTTTGGGGGCAAAATCTTAGACTTCTCAGAAATAAATCTGATCCTCTTTTTTTTTTCTTTTCCTGTTATAGTAGTAGTCTTTTGTAGAAATGTATACAGTCTCCCAAGATGTTCATCATTTTTTAAAGGCCAATAAGATATCCCGGCTCATCAGCAGCACCACTACCACCTCTGCTGCCAATTGCTCCCAAGGTCCTTGTGGGTCTGTTATTCCCTGAAGCAGGGCAGAAAAGCAGCTTAGGTTTATTAAAGTTGTTAGCCATTCTGAAATCCTTTCATGAGAATTGTTGATAAAAAAAAACATTGTAGGACTGCAGGGAATTCCGATTAGAGAACCAGATTAGGCATGGTCCGTTTACTGGTATCATGGCATACCATGGTTTAAAAAAGCTATGATTTCAAATATGCTAAAAAAAAAAAAATGCGCCATGTCCTTCCAGATATATAAAATCTCCATATAAACTGGAGGAAGTGCCAGTTCCTCCAGTAGTACTTCCCCCCTCCATTACCTTTTGCAGTGCACTGCCGGTCAGCTGTCTGAAAAGAAAGCCATGGCATACGTAAAAAACCAGTGATGTGAAAACTAAAGGACCACCTCACATTACTTTTATTACAGCCCATTTGTTTTGAAACTTAACTTGGCCAGCTGAGAGCAAGCTCTGTTAAACATTCTTCTGTAGATAGTCATCAGAGATCAGCTTGTTAAACCTTGTAAAGACATAAACAGAACAAAAATTTAATAGTTTGAGCAAGAGTGCAACAAAACTAGCTGAATTAAGAGAGTTTATGTTTTTATTTGTGAATGAATGTTAAAACAAAAGCTAAGGTCATCGTATTATTAATATGTCATGTTAATATGTTATAGGACTCTAGCAGCAGCAGAAATAATGTTGTCTATCCTAAATAAAAGCAACTAAGTCACTCATTTTATTATTAAAACTTTGTGTAAATATGCTTTATCATACCATGGGAATCTCATGCTGATCCAAGCTTAGAGCACATGTAGAAGGAGGAGGGGGGTGAAGGAGACAATAGCACAGTGAGCTCCAGTAAAGTTTCTGTCTGGGAGAGAGGAAGCGAGATATATTTTTGGTACTCATGATGGGATGGACGGTTTGCATTTATCTTCTCTCCCATTGTGGGTAAACCTTTCGTCTTCTGCATCTTCCCCCCACGATCCTGTCTCAGTTTCTCACCATTTTGTGGATCTGCTGAGCTTTTTACTTTAGAGGTTTTTTTTCTGTGTTGACATATACATTAATTACTGTGTTGCCAGGAACACTTGTCTCGAGTTACTACCCTGATGTCCACTGTTAGAGCACCGCGCGTGTGTGTGCGTGTACTGTTCCATTCAAGGCTTCAATATAATTAGAAAACTGAAAGAAGAAAGGGATGTTTATACATAGTTGGTGTCTTTAAGATGAACAGATTCCCAGCAGCACCAATCAGATGCAAACTCGTGAGCTTTGTTTAGTTTAGATGATTAAATTTTTCGGTAATGTTCAGTAATTATTTACTTTATTCAGTCCTTTCACTGTTTTTAGCATTTTTTTTATTAGTATTTAGTAGAGCTAGCTCGTTCTCGCTCTTCCACAGCCTGATATAGAAAGGTAAAAGATCAGCATTTAAAGAACTCCCATCTGCCAAACCGTTCTAAAACAAAAGGAACAATTATCCAGAAGTTGACATTTTAAATGGTCTTTAGCATCTCAGTGATTACTGCAGCCTGAGTTGAGAATAAAGAGTCATGACCTGAAATCTTAAGATTTTCTATGGGTGCCAAGTTTCAAAAATCCAACATGTGCCAAAATAAAAGTCAGAATTTAAAAATAATAACATAGAGAATTGGAAAATTCTTATCTGACAAATGTCTTGCTCTCGCTTACTCTCTCACAGCCTCGATGAACCGCAGTCAGGTCTTGACATGTTTCAGAAAATGCTATTTTCTTTTGAATATCCTGTTGCATTCAGTAACCATGGTGTTTTTACTGCAACTTAGTATCTGATCAGGTCAGGATTAATCAGGCTGAAAATCAGACGATTCCGACTAGCAGCTGAATTTCTGGTGCTTCTTTTCCCAACAGGTAAAGGATGAAGCAGGTGGAAGTGTCCAGACTGTAAGACAGCAGGGGAGTGAGTGTGATTTAAATGGGCAGTCGGGTGTTGAGCATCAAGAAGCACAACATGTCAGACATTGAAAGAGAAATTCAACTTGATTTCTCATTTGTGTCAAGTTTTGAAATCTTCTTAAAGAAAAGCTGGATGTTTTTTTTCTTTTCTTGGTGTGAGGCGAAGCGAAGGGTGGGGGGGGATGTCCTGAACAACGCTTGAAGCCACTGAAGACTCTTGTTCTTTAATATTACATGTCAGCATGTAAAAGGCTTCTGAAATATTTGTGCCCTTGCTCTGTGGAGGGGTCAGGAGACTTCTGCAACTTTCAGACTGCTAGAGTGTGTGGTTTACATTCACGGCAAGGAAGGAATGTGACAACAAAGCTTACCTTGAGCAGACACCTAAGTAGATTTGGCTTCAAAGACACTCAACAGATTGAGATGTCAGATTAGATTCAAGTGTGTCTGAAACATGTAGTCATAACAAAAGTGCTGTCGGGCTGTTGCATCTGCAGAGGTTTGGACAGGTGGTTAGGTAGCACAGATAAGCAGCTCTATGCGAACCAGGCTGGATCCGCGGGCCAGTTCTGCTTGCACACCAAGCCGGGCCGCATTCCGTCCTGAGGCAGTGCATTAGTTTTATGGCCGTCAGGCGGCAGGGGATGGGAAGGCTGGCCAGCCCCTGCCCTCTCTGCTGTATTATTCATATGTGCAAAGTGGTCTTTTTTAATATTTAAAATGTGCTTATGATGCTCAAATTCTTGAAATCTGAGATGGCAAAAGAGAAAGAGGTGGGAGGGGAGCCGCCGCTGAGTTCTCCTTAGAGTAACTGACACGGATGGCTGCAGGAGGTGGTGAAGGATTTTTAAAAGTCCTAGTCCACATTTATAAACTGTGTCGTCTGAGCAAGAGGAGCAATTGCACCTTGGGGCTATTAGAGATGATGCCTCTGAGCTGAATAACAAAAATTTTATTTAGGATGCTGTTTTCCATCTTTGCCAAATATGGCAAAAAAAAAAAAAAAAGAGGAACAGGAAGAGAAACGTGTCTGTGAGAAAGACATTGAAAGACTAATCTCAGGGCAAGGCTTTTAAATATTCTTTATGGGGAAATGGCTGAAGAAGAAAACTCTGTAGCAGTAGCATTCAAGCATCATTAAACCTCTGGCACAGGCCAGACTCAAAGGTACTAAGATGGGAAGGAGGAAAAAAAGAAGGAAAAGCATTCAATGTGCATAGAAACAAAGTTATTGCTAGCAACATCAGGAGAAACAGTAGTTAAAAAGAAAGATATTGTTGAGAAGGGAGGTGGGGGGTTGAAAGTGAAAAGAGACACACAAATCTACCAAGAGGATGTTTTTATTAAGGCTCTTATCGATGGAAAGAGCTTGCAGTATTAAGAGCAGACATGTTTAATGCTTTGCCAATATGGTGCATGTTAGACGACGCTATAAATCTGCCGCAAACAGCAAAGGGCTCTGTAAGAGAGCAAAACAACAAGGTAAATGGGAGAGGGAGCTGACTATGAAGAGTGGGAAGTGAAATTACTGTTGTAGTTGAAGAAAGGCTTTGAGTTGATACTGCCATGGCTGGGATATAGCTTCAAGCACAAGCCATTGTTTTTTTCTGCCGAGATAGTAACTTAAAGTATTTATAGCGATTTAATCATTTTGGTTTAAACTGTCTTGTTTATCTCAGACTAGAGGAACTCCTAAAATGTGTCCCAGGTTTGAGTCAGTATTAGATTGTCAGAGTATAATAATATTCTGTAAGAATAACACAGTTTCACATTATCATAGTATTCACAGAAGAATTATGTGTGAAAATGAGTATAACTGGGAGTAAAATAAGCCTGTATTAGCTGGCCAAAAATCTATAATCAAAACTCTACATTTTGAATACTCCACAGGTTCAGACAGCTATGATAGTGTTGTGCTCAGGGTCTGACCATATCCATGTATATGATGGAGGAATGCACAGTGCATGTGAAGTGCTCAACCTAAATGCCTCTGCAGTAATCCAGATTATGCTAAAATAATGTTTTTCTTATCTTTTTTGGGGTCGTTCATCAACTGCCTTACATGTGATTAAACAGAAAGTCAGTTCTGTTTAATCACGTAGACTTCAGATCATTTCCATAAATACTCTAATTTTTTAAAGTTATTTTATAAAGACTTTGCATCCCACCGTTTGACTTTCAAAAAGTAGTTTTTAAACAGTTTTTCTCTCAGTGTCATTGGAACTTTAGTTTGCTTTGGGTCTCTTTTGTCACTTTTGTTTTGCACTTTAAGTCAATGACATGTTGTTTAGGCTCTGTTTTGATTGACTGAGGTCTCCTTGTATTTTTATTAATTCTCTGTTTAGTTCCTTTTTTCTGGTATTTTCATCTCATACAGTTTTCCTCCAGTTCTCCCACAGTTGCACCCTGTTGTTAATTAGATTCACCTGTTTGTCATCGAGTAATCACCATCCCTGTTGTTGGATGGATGGATAGTTTCAGTGACAGATGGGAATTGAGTTTCTGCTCTGCCAGCAGGACAGGGTACCCCCTTCCCTTCCATCGCGCCCTGTGGGGGCAGATTGGGTGGAGCCGACATGGAGGCATGAAGAAAACCTCTGTGGGGTTCCATTGTACTTTAGATGAATAGGACACTCCAAAGGGCTTTTTCTGCCTCCTTTGTGTGGGGTAAAGAGGGACAGCAAGAGAACACACACACTCCTTCCCAACTTCACCAGGAGCGCTGCTTCCTTTCATCTGTTTTCAAAAGGTGTGTCACTATTGCCCAACTATTCATGCAAGTTAAACTCGTTTGAGCTGAAAATGTCTTATTCTCCTGACGATTCACATGCTAAACCAAGCTTGTTGACATCGAATGTTAAGAAGACAGCAGCCTCCCACACATGCTTGCATACACCCACTGCGGTTCCTGCAAAGCAGACCCAGGTCCCGTTATGAAGAGGTACCGTTTGTGTGTCTTAATACTGGCAGACCTGCTCGGCCGCTGGGAGAAAAAAGTAAGTTAGCGCTGGAATTTTCATTTAAAGATCTCAGTGGCACTCGGAGCATCGTGACCAATAGGATCTGGATTCTCTGCGGGGGATCCAGCCAGTTCCAGAGCAACCACTTTTACCCCTAAGTCGGCACACACACACACATACACACATTGTAAAAGCCATAGCAGTGAGGACCGGAGATCGGAGACTGTGTCAGCTCCTGATTAGCTGCTCTCTGGTCCAGCTCTCTGCGTGTGTCCTCGTCTTAAAAGAGGGTTTTTTAGAACACATAGATTCCCCTCATCCTCTTAGTTGAGTTTTTTTTTGTCTTCAAAGAGCCAAGTCATCTCTGAGACCACAGTCTGTTAATGCTTTTGTGTGTGTGTGTGAGTCAGTGTGTAACTGCAGGAAAATATATCTAAGGCTGTGTTGTTATTGCCATTTATATCACTGGAGAAAATGTGCTGCACTAATAAGGACAGCAATTTTAAATGGATAGTTCAGGATTTTAAAGTGAGGTTCAGCTAAGAGGTTATGTGCACTTAATATGTTACATCACTCTCTTGGTATTTTCATTTAGTATAAATTCAGATTTGTTGGTCCCAGAGGCTAGAGCTAACGATTAATCCCAAAAGGGGCCAAGAACAGAGTGGACTTCTATTTCAACCACATCATAGGAGCTACAGGAATGCTCTTTTGCAAACCTTTAACCCATTTCCACATTGGCATGTAAACAGAAGTCAATGGATATTAGAACAACAAATGGAGGCAGCGGACTAGCAATCTTTTCTAGATAAACCATAAACTGTCAACATTGTTTATTGTTGACAATCAAAGTAGATACAAAATACAAAATGCGGCCATAGATGGGTTGCGCTTTACCCCTGCACCACAGTTCCCTGTTTCCATCAAGTTTTGAAAAAACTTCTACACTTTCTTGAGATGGTTTTTGACTTTTACAAAAAATAATTAATGCGCAAAACAGGAAATGGAAACACATTTGCAGAATTAGTTCTGACATGGCAAACTTTTCCATCCACTGGTGGGTCTCTGCCTTACAAAAGGCACAAAATTAAGATAATTTTTTAAAGTCAAACTTTCAGCACAGAGGCAAGAATTCTCAATTTTTGTGGTCCCTGCTAGTTTTCAATTTCTGCATCTTGATTATTACAAACATAGTTGCTGTCAACGTCTGCTGAAAATAAAATCTGATTGATTCACTCCAAATCAGTAGATGGAAACTCGTGTAATTCACATTTCCTCATGTATTTCTTTTTTTTTTTGACATTTCAAATGTTTGCTCAGAATTCGCATGATGATCAGATGGAAACCTAGCTACTGATTCTGAAGACAAATAACTTTAGCTCTTTTTTCCTCAGTGGCATCTTCTAAAAGTCGTGTTGCCCAACTTGTCATTGCTTACACATGGTGGTCCTAACAAGATTTTCCTTATTAGGAAAACCTTGTAGTTTTGAGTTTTCGCTGGTCAGGGCAAAATCACTTTCAGCCACCTGTTGCATCTCAATGTTTAAGAAAACTCTGCTTTGGAAATGAAGGATTAATCTTTTCCTTAGTGTTTGTTTCTTTTACCAATTTCTCACACAAAACTACAACCCTTAAAATCAATATTAATGTACCACTGTCATAACTCATTTCTTCTTCCCTCAATTTCATGAAACTCTAATGGGCATATATACATAGCTTTGTATCCTCATCTATGCCAACCTCTGTCGTCCATCTCTTTCACTCCATCATCATTATTTTCAGTAAGAGTTTGGGAATTGCTCTTTAGAAGGCAGCGTGAAAAATCCCATTTTTCTGGGTGTAACGCTTATTAGGGTCCCATCTGCCCTTGAGATACTCATGAATGTGGGGAGGTGTCTGGGTTGTCAAGGAAGGGCAGAGGAGGGGACTCCGAGGGGGGTCTTTGTCATTCCTGTGTGTAAGTGGATGTGGGAGCCACTGGGGGGGCTCATGCAAGGTACGATCAGTCTCTTAACGCTGCAGAGCGCACACTGAGCAGCTGGTGTGTCTAAAGCAGGGGAATGACACACAGACCTCCCTGGAGAGAGGGGCATACATGTGCACACCTCTGGCAAAAGAAAGAAGACGGAAATCATTTAGCGCCCTTAGTCTTTGTGGCACGCAGCTAAGCAACAGCAGGACTTTCAGATCATTTACTTTTTTTCCTTGCTTCGGTTTAAAATTAACTCGGATGATGTCTATTCTATGTATTAGTGAGTGTAGGTGTGTGCAAGAAGGGAAGAGGCTCTGCTTTGATGGATTGTGTGTGATTGGCTGCATGTCAGACGGCTGCTATTCCGTGATTTAATGTAGTGCTTGTTGTGGAGCCAAAGCATCATGTTTGTCTCTTAAGCTCATTGTCCCTGTCTGTTCAGGGCGTTGATCTGCTACTTAATCAGAGGTTGGAAAGCGCGTGGTTAAACTCTTGTTGACTCTTCTGCTTTTCTTTTAAACTTTTTCTTTCTTTCTATTTTCACCCAGAAATGCACTAATCAGTTGGCAGGTGATCAAAATTGGCCAATTTTTCCTTGATTGGCTCTCATACATGAGTTGTAGTTTGCAGCTTAATTAATTAAAAACATCTGAGTACATTTTTTATTTATGAAATGCATAACAACAACAAAAAAAAAATCCATTATTAGTTAACAAATGCAACATCTAACATTTGAAACGAGATTCTAGGAATCTGATCACCTTGAGTGAAAACACCCCAGAGTCATGTACAATCAAATGTCAACTGTAAATAATCTAATTGCTCCAAATAGAATAAAGATAAAGCCTTCATTAGTCCCTTAGTGTGTGTATGCTTGTTCCCTTAATAAGGGTTATCGATGGCATCCCTACAGGATGATGCTGCCGTCACCATGCTTTTGAAGATTAATACAATGACTCTTTTTGCAACCAGAAGTTTTTCAGACATGTTTCTTTCTTGTAAACTTATCCTTCTTTCAGCCATCTAACACTGTACAGAAGCAAGAGAGAAAGAGAAGTATTAAGTTATTCTAACATTCAAAAACCTGGAGAGAACTCAAAATCTTGTGCCTTTACTGGATTCTTATTTAAAGCGCTTAAAAATGTTGACAGAAAAATTTGGCCTCTATATTGCTGCGCCTTTTTTGAGTTGAATAAAATATTAGGATAAGCGACCTAAACTTTGATGCATTAACGATCACGTAATTCTTTCAATATGAATTAGATTCTTCTGCCAAAAAAAACCCATGACACATTTTATTTCTTCTAGATGTTACATCCCTGGTCAAAGTTGGACTGAGAAAAAATTTGAAATCAGCATTGGTCTGGAAAAGCCTAATCCGTGCATCTCTACCATTTTACCTTCTTTCAGCTTCTCTTAAACCCTTTCCCATTTTTTGATCCTTTAAGATCTTGCGTAGGAAAAAAGTCTGCTATGCAAAATATAGTGCTTCATCCTCAGAGTATAAGCAGATGCATACAAACAGCCACAGTTGCGGCAATAATCCCCATTTCTGAGCAAACACTCTTGGAACCATAGCAAAAAGCAGCGTGAAAGAACGGGATCTGGCCTCATCCACTCTTTAATTCCTCCACCCATCTTCAGCTTTGAGACCTAATTCTTACTTCTCCTCTCCATGCTCTGACATGGGAGCAAGCACACAGAAAAAAAAGACTCCCTTCTCACTTGGATTCAGGTCTTAATCAAGGGTTGACAAGCATGTCTTGGCTTGGTTTGTGTGTTTGGGGTGGACGTGTGCGTGTGTGTGTGCTTCACACTGATGGGAAACAAACTGAATTACTCAGGTATCAGTCCGTTTTTCTGCGTGGGTCACAAAGGGGTCGTACTCTCTCTCAATCGGTCTGCTCATACCGATGCGTCGCTTCTTGGCTCTTCTGGCACCTCTTCGGATTGCGCAGAAGGAATCCTGTTGAGGTCACCATGCAAAGCGTCATGCATCAGCCGCTGCGGAGTAAGGAACAATTTGTGCAAAGCAGAGGGACGAGAGATCTCATATAATGTGGCAGATGTACCTGCATGTAATTAAGGCTAGATTTAAGTGTCGGAGCAAACATGCGCATTGAGTGTGTCAGCGGGTCTGTGTTTCAAGCCTCTTACCTGCTGCTGACCAGATGGGCTCTGCTGACGACCTCATGCTCACCTCTTTTCCCCTCCGCTCTGCTTAGATTAGCTGGTGAGCCGAAGTAAGGCGCAGGCATCATGGTGGACATACGAAGCCCACCACCCCCACTGCAACGGCCAGTCCCTCCCCACACACACATGCACAAACAAATGTAGAGCACATATGCAGACCTCATTCTTCACATTAGATATTTCAGATGACAATATGTTGTTTGTGCGTATGCGTGTGTGTGCATGCCTGTGCGTGCGTGTGGGGGTGTGCATGTGTGTGTGTGTGCAGCACAGTCTGCTGTTTATGGGGATTATGAAAGCAGATGGACAGACATGCTGACTGGTGAGGGTTCATTAACTCTGGGTGTCTCAATTCTGACTCTCATGCTGCTGTTACTCAGCCTCAGCTCACAACTAGTTCAGCAGCCAGGACACGCGTGTGTGCGTTTGTGTGTACTTGTTCAGCTATCCTATTTAGGACCATTACTGGCATATTTAATAAACTACTGAAGACCAATGGACCATATGGGGACCAAAGCTTGGTCCTGACATAGTGGATCCCTTTTAATATAGGCTTAGAGGTAAGGTGTGAATAGGTTTTGGTTAAGATCAGGGTTATCGGTATAATAGTAATTGTTAGGGTTAGGGAGAATGTCTGGTTTAGTTATTAAATGCAGTTACTAAAGTGAATGGAAGTCCTAAAATGGGCTGAAATACAATACCATATGTGAGAGGAATTATAGATCTTTATTGGCTATTCAGAATGAGCTTGAAGATTCTGCTTGATTGGTTAAACTATTGTTCCTGCAAAATTTATGCTGTGTTCCATTGTTAATTTGGAACTCGGAAATTCTAACGTCACAGTCGGAAAAATCAAGTGGAGCAACTTCTGAAATCTGGGAAACTGGAAACATCTCCAATTATCCCCAGTTCTTTATTCATTTATGGATGGATGGATGGATAGTTTGACTTCTTACCCAGATCAGAAAAAAATATTTTAACTCCCTAATTTTCCATAGTTTTTCTGCTCATTTCCACACAAATTAATTTTTTTTCCCCTATCGCCCCTGTTTTATGAACCCGAATTATTTCTTAAAAGAAATAATAAAAAGCAGCAGGTGAAGCACACTTCATCCCATCAAGCCACAGGCAGCAGAGAAGTTTTACTCTGGGGTGACCCAGCATCTTCAGGCCAGGGAGCGTCTCTGCAGCATTCTTCCGCTCTGCTAAGGGAGATGAATAGTTACAGTGGATCATTAAACACAAAGCATTGTCTCCCTTTCTATGGCTTCAACCTTCACACTACAGCCAGCTCTCATCCTTATCTTCTGTGGCTTAATTAAAGGAACATGGATCACGTAGGGACAGACAGACACACACCTGTGGAGAGGCAGACAGGCAGACAGACGGGCTAGCAGATTCCTGGACAGATGGGTTGTTTGGAGCTCCTCTGAGGCCTCACAGCTATCAGACTCAGACAAATTGAGAGCTAGAGGCGTGACCAGAAGTAAGAACATCAGTGGGGGAAAAAAAAAATCAGAATGCTGCAAACACCCTGATTAATCATTCATTTTACAAAAAGAAAAATGGTCTTTTTGATGATATTGAATCTTTGCTGTTCCAAATGAAAGTGGCAAGCGCTCACTGTCTTCACTTCCTCATAATGTGTTAATGATAATTAGTCAACAAAGCAGAAGAAAAAATGTAAGAGAAAATCGTCTTTCATGTTCCATTTTTGTCTGAGAAAACAAAAAGCCCACACCAGAAGCATTACATCATAAATCACAATGGCATCATCCACTAAAGAGAGACAGCTATATATTAAAGCGCTGACTCTCGGAGTCTTTCTACAAGAAAGAAAAATAAGAAAACGACACAAAGTTAATGGCAGGAATAAATTCTTTGATTGCTTTGGCACAAAAGAGAGACAATTAATAGATGTACCTTCTACAGAAAACAAACTAAGTATTCAAAGTTATTGGCAGCAGTAATAGCAAATAATGTATAAATAAATAGAAGCAGGAGAAATATCTGTATGTCCTCCAGAAGTTTAAGCTTAAGTCTGAATTAGTCGAACTGTAGGAGTTGCTGACAAGGAAAAGCCACAAAAACTAGGCAAAATGTTTGTTGTGTATTACGCGTCCTTGGCATAAGTTCATAGAGAAAGAAAACTGTTTGAACAGATTGTACATAGATATGTAATTATGCAACTCCATGGCAACTCTCTCTTATGAAAAAACTGAAATTTGCACTTGGCTCGTGTCGGATGAGAAATGGCTCTAATCACTCTCTCGAAACGAGCCGCATGAAGCATCTTATGCTGCATTCACACTCAGGTTTTATTAAAAATGGCTTCCTGAAATGATGATCATGACAGTTAAAATTAGATTAACTTTACTGGTATTACATTATTACATTTAATTATTTCACTCTGTTTGTGTATAACTCACAGAAAGTGGGAACAATATTCTACAATTGTAAACAAACAAAATGTATTGTAATTTTATTGATAAATGTTACACAATGTGGTTATTATGCATCTGAGTTTTTAAACCAACAGCAACAATAACAAAACCCCCCCCCCAAAAAACAATCTCAAGACCCATCCCATTAATGAGTGAGTGGATATAAAAACCCTTAACAAGTTAATATTTATCTTCTTTAGCACTAAATAAAGATTTTAAATTCAAATCATTAATTTGAGTGAGTTAACTTTTTGGTGGAAAAAAGAAAACCTGATAAATAATATAATACTATAGGTTCATAAGTTTTGGATGATTATCTGGCTGACTTTTTCATTATTAGATAAGGTGACAAAATTTACGTTTAAAATTCATGTAAGCGTAGACTCTGCAAAGAGACGCAGGCCCACAGAATCACACATCTTCTTCCTTACTTCTTTAGCTTGGATTTTCTTTTCCTCACTGAATAAATTTAATCAGATGAGCAATTTTTTGTTTTCCATGTGGTGATGAAGGATTAAATACATTTTCAGGGCTTTTTACACATCGGTACCAGGGGTGAAAATAAATGCATCTGACACCGAGTCAGAGTGTGACATGCTCTTATGCTCCGAAGCAAACCATTCCCATTTCAACTGAAAACAAAAAAAAATATGCGAACAAAGAAAAAAATCACAGTTTTTCTAATAAAACAGCATCGTATTGTGACTTCGCTTCTGCTCCTTTGGTGGGTGTGATGAGATGATTGAGTCTTTCTGTTGGGTTCAGCTTAGGAAACTGTGAATAGTGGAGGGAAATAGAACATTTATGAGTGAGTGTCAGCTTCCGCCCACGCTGCTGTCAGTGCTGGAGTTCGAACGTGTTTGCGAACCTGCATTACCTGCATAAGCTCGCGTGGATGTGTCGGCTTCGTGTGTTCGCGGTGCTGTTTTGCGTGGTGTTCGTTCTCTGTGCTGCTTTGAGTGACAGTTATGCAGCAGTGTGGAGTGTGTAAATCTCCTGCCGTTTTAAGTGCTCAGCTGTGGGCCTAACATTAGCACAACAATTTACACATCTGTCCCGAGGCAACTCCGAGAATAATGAAAGCCTCAGTCAAAGAGAAACTCTGAGTCTGTTTGTGTGTGTGTGGGAGCGGCAGGAGAGACTGTGTAAACAAGAGACAGAGGAGGTTTATTAAAACCCCACCAGCACTCACCATCCTTTTGTCCCCCTATTCTTAGTGGCCCTCACCTCTTCTCCCCCTCTTTCAGTCAGAGGAGCGATTACATGCCTGTGTCTCTCTTGTCTTTCATCTCTCTCTGTGAAGAGGAGAGGAATGAAGGTCTTCTGTGGCGTGTAATTACACAGAGACATCCTGGATGAGGGCGTCTGTCTCCAAAAACATACACATACAAAAAAAAAAAGAGGAAGACCTCCCGTCTTTTTTTTTCTCTCTTTAAATGCCTCTTGTTTGGGGGAGATCTAAAAGGAGACGTTTAGCTGCCTTTGATCAGTTTTCTTTACCTGCCACTTATGGAGATCTGGTACCATCACAAGTCCATTTATTTCATTAGAAGCCCTGGCACTAACAGGCATGGCTTGGCTCCAGCACCGTGGGAATGAAATGCGTTGCTCCTCGATTCATTTTAGGCACACAGTCATAATCGTGACACATTTAGAGGCTGCTGTTCTAGTCTTTCCCATGAGTCATGTTGTTGAATGATCAGGAAAGGGTGGATTTTTATGGGCCTACAATGGTAGTGACTTAACCGCTAATTGGCCCAAAGCACATTTGCATTCTGGGAAGTTAATAATGGTCCTCTTTGGAGGCACTGTAAATGAGAAAGTCACCGCACTATGACTTAATTCTGCTCATAGAAGTGCTGATGCCTCCAGATGGCATTTTTTACTGAGTGTGATATGGCCATTTTGTGTGCATGATCAGACACTTAGCTCGTACTTTGGGAACTGCTAACTTTCTAGCAACGCCACTGGTCATTGCAGTATAATTCTTTTATCGCTTCTCATTGCAAGCTTGCAACAGTGGGCAAATGCAAATAGAGCTTGCTGAGACGACTCGCTCAAACGAATTCAAAATGTAACAGAACAGAATCAGGTGTTAAATTATCAAAGCTGCTCCTGTCCATGAAAGTGTGTTACATAATCATAGTTTTCAGTCTGTTCTCGTTCCTTCCAACCTGTTGCCTGCAGGTTGAAGCATACAGGTGTTTCAATAAATTGAAATGTCGATAAAATGTATATTTTGTCACTACTTCAATTTAAGAAGTGAAAAATATATAATATATGGAGTAATTGCACAAAGAGATATTTGTCTTTTTCAAGTGATTTCTATAAATTTTGTAGGATTTTGACAACTAATACAACCCAAAATTCAGCTTCTCAGAAAATCTTAATATAAAAAAACATAAAAATGTCAGTTTTAACACAGAAATCTTATGTTATGTTCGCCACAATAGTAGGTAAGACTGCTAATTTGACAGTTGTCCTCCAGATGGCCACTGACACTCTCCACAGGAGATTAAGCCATGAAAGACTGTTGCTAAAGAAACCAACTGTTCAGAAAGCTGTTTCAAATGAAATTAATGGAAAGTTGAATGGAAGGAAAAACTGTGTTGGCAAATGGTGCTCAGACAGAAGCAATACCACAGCTTTGAGAAGACTGCAGCAGTTTTCCTGTTGATGATTTAATTAATCATTTATCTGATGCAATCATTTCAGCCTCACTCTTCAGTAAACCTAATTGACAATGTTTTCATACAAAGTAGATTTCTGAAGCAGTAAGGTAACGGTTTTATATGACTTGCAAAACATGTCAGTGCAGTTCTTGTGTATCACCAAGCTTTTTTAAAAATGGTTGGCCTTCTTCCTTTTTTCTGTTGTATTTTTGTTCATATTAGATGTTTTGATGCTTGATGATTACTGTTTCTCTAGAACACAAGCAGCTGTCTGTGGACAGAGAACAGCACATAGAGCAGGTCACACAACACAGACAAGACAAGCTAATACAGTGTATCTTCCACTTTGTTATTGTAAGTGGTGAAAAACTGTGAAACTGTCAGAAAAACTCCAAAGTAAGTTGATCAGCAAAATAATGTGAAAAGCACGCGCAGCTTTGCAAGTCACTCAGAAAGACTCTGACTTTTAAACATTGATCTCTTAATATATGGCTTCACAGCTCACTGACTAACAACATTAGTGCAGAAAGCATAAATATCAAGCATATGACACCAATGGAAGGGATCTAGAGTTGCATTTAGTAAGTAGCAATGGTTAATTTAAAAATACATCATGATCAGGACCCTGATGTAACATTTCGAATTGATTCGGGTCATTTGTCTTTATTTTTCTCCTTAGTCGTTTTCTTCTCGACCGGTCTTCTGTTTGCTTTGTAGCTCTGTTAAACTCTTACTTCCACATTCAATTTTGTCTCCCTGATTCTTAAAATTATTTATTAATTCATATTTCACAAGACTGAGCTTATAATTGCAACATAAAAATGAGTTTATTCATAATTGGCTTGTGTGCAAATGCAAAAGTGAGGTACAGACTGTTCCTGCAGATTCTTGGATCAAAGTTTCATGATGTTGTTTTGCATTTGTCAGGTTTATGTTTTGATGATAGTCATCATGTGCTCTGGTATATTAGTTCCTTATGCTTTAGCTTTAGAAAAACTGGAAAATTTCATATTTTAGAATCCAATTTCCACTTGACCATAAAGGTATGCCTCAGTGTATTGAGGAGAACTGTAGTTTCACTCAACACTGCTTTTTCCCTTTGTAAATTTGCTTGTGTTCATGGAGTTGTAACTGTTTCTCTGAACTCTCTGGGACATGAAGAGAGCCTTTTTCTGTTCCTCAAACAGATCTGGCACCAGACAATAGGCTCAGGTCTCTTGTTGCTCTCAGCTGGGGCTGCTGAATAGGCTGAGAGCATGCAGCTGCTGGACAAAAGCCTGCTCAGCAGAAAGGCGGTCAGTGACCCCGAGGTGTGGCTCTCTGATCCCTGAACCCCTTCCACATGGAGTCAGCACTGAGGGGACTGCAACAGAGACCTGTCATAAACATGGCAAATCAACCAAAATTACATCTGAGCTGCCAACTTGTGTTTTTCTAACTGCTTCTAGTGGGAAACGATTAGTGAATTAAGAGAATTAGCATTTTGTTAAAGATGAATAGAGAGCAGATGGTTAGACTAATTGTTGAAAGAGCTGAACAATACCATCCGCACCCACTTGAAATGATGCAAATTAACATTTCTAATGTTATATGAGGTTAGAATGTTGCATGGTACTGGAAATCTGTCTTTTCTAACAGTCTTGGAAATGCACTAAGTAATCAGCTGAATCAGCTGTTCGAACGCTGTGATCATTGAATGCATCAGTTAAAGTGAAGCCTGTCAGCTTGTAAAGTGATGGACACTCAAAATGTTCTATTTTTAGTATGACTGTACAGCATGGCACAAATTTAGACTTATAGCAATAATAATGTGAGCAATATTTGAATTGGATTTCTTGGACTCATGTGGATGTTATCATATAGGTTCTACAGTAAGCATTCAGGCTGTCTATGCAAGCAATATAATTGGTGCGACTAGTTTTCAGTGGGCATTGAAATAAGGTTGTTTCATTCTTAAAACAGCAGATGCCAATTTTTCAATTAAAACATATTCTTAAAACAGAAATAGTGAGTTTAATTGTTTTCCACTTGCTGTATAAACCACTCACCACCTGCAGTTTGCAATGAACGCAACTCAGAAACTCACAATATGCCCAAATGTTTACGTATTGCATGTTTTCTTAAACCTGCAGAAGGTAACTTTTATAAAAACGTGTTTTTACATATTTACAAAAACTGTCACCATAGTATGAGACAGATGATGTGTGGAAAAGAAATCAAGCTCCTCTTCCTTCTCTTGGTGGTCCTACTGCCATCTGCAGAAATACACAGCTCGGTCAGAAACAACCAATCAGAGCCACGAGGAGGGTCTTAGCGCTGTCAATCACCCTTGGGTGTGTTCTGCTCACATCCTTCTCCTTACTAAAGCAACACTCCAGATAGGTTTTTGATGAGGGAATAAAATTATAACATGATTTAAAGCTCAAAAATGTAAATATGTAAAAGACAAATTATTTATAAAAGTTGCATACTACAGGTTTAATATCATGTAGCCCTAATTTTACTTTTAGTAAGATTTTTTTTTAAATTGAGTATTCACTTCAAAATGTTTGCGATATGTTGGAAAATGATGCACTTAATTTGGATTCCTCTCTGAAATTGTTCTGTAAAGCATAACAGAGGAAACCAGTGTTTGTTTGAGCAGCGTTATGTTGTTCTTTAATAAAAGCAAGTCTGAGCCCCAAACATATTCCTGTTTCTCAAAATAAACACCATCAAAACTCAAATCAAACACGATTTCACACAAATCCCCATAACCGAGAATAAAAGCACCAATTGCAGAGGAAGACGCAGCTTCCATCCCTGCACTTGATCACAAGCGGCCTCCCATCCTCCCTCGTTTTGTGTTTATTCTGGGGATTACTTTGACCTAATCTCTTTAGACCATAATTCTGATTATACTTTGTGTTATTATTATTGCTGTGTCCATTCCCCACTGTCCTGCTGGGATTTCCTGACTGCTGGAGTGCTCCTGTGTTGGGAAAATTGATTAAAACTGCTGACCACTGCCCCAGATAGTACAGACTCAGAAAGCTGGATAAAGAAAATAGAAGCAAACACATCTAATATAGTGCTGCTTTTTACATGAGACATCTTCAATTTAATAGAAATGATGGCGAGTATGCTTTACCCAGCTGCACCCCTTCCACTTGTATTTGCATTTGAACATTTTTATAATGAAATTGCCTTCATCAACCAGTCAGTGGGCATGCGTAACTTTAGCTGCTACGTACTTAAAGTGAGACTGTATTCATGCTGGTAAAGCTGATGGCCCATCTGTATTAAATCTTCTAGAAAGATGTTCATCTGTTTAATATTCAGATGTCATGTTTAGTGTGCATTTTCAAGACTCTGCTGAAACACCATCTGCGTTTTATGCCTGTTTTTCAAGCTCAGTAATCTTGAATGTAGAACCCTTGAACAAGTTACTGTGTGTAAAAAACGAAATGCTGCAAGTGAAGAAGATATAAAATATATATTCTTTTGTTATTTTTGCAGGGCACTGTATCTGATTTTTTATTGTTTTTCTAAAATTGCATTTTTAAATTTTCATTTCCCCTCTTTTTGGCCAATCAATACTTTACTGGAGTATCGGACACACCGCAGGGATATTGTGATTATTATTATTAATTTATCATATGAAAATGCCCTTCTTAAATGTGAGATTAGCCTTAAAAAACTCCTGAAAATTTTGTCTACTTTTGATATGACAAAATTAGAAATCCCATGTGAACCCCCTTTTTAAAATTTTCTTCAGGCACTGTTTTTGCCACCGTTCACAATAAGGAGGTTTTTAACAATCTCCAAATATGTCAGATTATGTTACTGCATAATAAAATGAATTTATTATAGGGCTTTTTCACATCTTTACAAGCATTGCAGGTAAATATTGAGGATGCTGTAGTGAAATAAGTGTCTTGAACATGTAAATCAGTTTGTACATATATTTTGGGAATCTTCTTCTTTTGCTTAGTCACATAATTGTTTTTAACTTGTGCCAAAAACCATTGTCTGGTGCTTTGAGAGCAAAGTAAGAACTTACACTCAGGTTGTTTCCCAGGCTCAAAACTTTGTGTTTTTTTTACCTAGCTTGGAGCTAGACTTTTCTGAAGGTACAAAGACATTAATATACATTACATAGTCTCCAATCATTTTAATGGCTGTGGAGACACAGAAAGCAATCAGTGTCGCAAATAAGAAAAGAGAGACAGAAGGAAGTAAAACGAATATGATGAAGTGAAACTACCTGTGTATTTAAGGGGTTTGAAGATGATAAGAAGAGACGGTTAGCTGAGCAGAAGAGTCAATTTTGGCTGGTGTGAGATTCATCATACCGTTTTGTCTTAGACTCATCATGAGGTGTTCTGTGTAACAAGGTGTGGAGATCAATACTATCCATGTACTTAGGTGCACTTGATCTGATCATCTTGCTCTCTGCTGCCCACAATAAGAGCTGCAACCCACACTCAGACCCTGGGAGGGGAACATACTGATGAAAGCCTGGTCCATCTTCAAGTCATCAACATCCCCTATCTCTCCATTGTCACCAAATGAGCAATAAATGCAAGCTTTACTACTTCTTCCCTCATTTTTCCTTCTTTGCATGCACATGCTCAAGGTCTCTTGTTTAAATTAGCTGCGTATCGGTGGGTCCATTAGGAATGGGAGGGTGCGGTGCACAGAATAAAATAACTACTATGTTTCTCCCTCTTTCTAACTCATTGACTGAGCACCTCCAGGTAACATTACAATAAGCACCTTGTGTCCTTGTCTCCCAATGTGATCCTATAATTTATCCTAAATTGGAAAAAACAACCAAGAAAAAGGCGGCACTAGAGTACTGTAAAGTGCAGGACAGAGAAACCTTGGCAAGGGTTTGTATTTGTGAGAGCTGCCAGAAATGCACATTCTAATTGCTGATACTGATTTAAGCCAATTCCTACTTTATAAATAAATTGAAAACAGATAAAAAAAATAATAATAATAAAATGTCAGTAATGTATAAAGAATAGTTATGAATAACAAAATAAGTAGCGTCAAATGTAATACCTGACAGGAAGAAGCTTTGATTTACTGTTAATGTTTTATTTCTTTTTGCTATAAAGGAATCCTAAAACCAGAGTTGACATTTTTGTCTGTTGCAGCATATTGTTTTAGCAATTACAATAATTAGCATGACAAGCAAGATTAATGATAGCAGTGTTGTTAGCTTGGTTAGCGCCATTAGTATTTCCAGCAGCAGACCCTTTGTGGATTCACTGTACAATTAGTGGATACTTATCTTACCTGAGAGTTTACCAAAAGAATGAAAACGTCCGGCAGGTTCAGACAAATCTGACTCTTCGCAACAACTAAACAGAGCAACTTCTGCTCAGCTTGCTAACTTTTAAGGTGTACTATAACTTAATTTTATAAAAACTCACTGATTTCTCTGTGCATCTCTACTATTTAGCAAAAATATTTTTTTTATGTTTTACTTCCTGTTGATGATTAGGAGAAAAGCTACTTACTTGCTGATTATAATCTCTGCCTAAATAGTTTGCACAGAAGAGCAAAAATCAAGCACAGCTTAAAATGTAGAGAGAAGTGGGTAACATGAAAATTTTCCAAAGCCTCAAGCAGTGCAGAGAAGTAGTAAGTTCTGCTCCCTTTTTCATGTCTCACACTCTGAAAATTAAAAGTAGCCATTATATCAACCTATTATTCTTCAGATCAAATTTCAATGACATTTGAAAGGAACAATAGGAGTCAAGTTGAGGCTTTCATGAGCAAGAAAATAATTTGGTAGTTCTACAAAAAGATTTGAAACACACATTTGGCTTAAAAAGACTATCGGAAAGCTTCATCTCACTTTAGTGAGGTGATGAACTGAATGTGCAGCCACACTTGTATAAATATGGCCACCATGAATTATGAATCATGAGAGACACCTTTCCTACATCCTTAGCAGAGTATTTATCCTCGGAAGTGTGAAAATTATCATTCATAAACTTTGACACACTTCCGATTAATTTTCACAACTTCCTTACTGCTTAAATTAAAACAAACTCTTTGGGAGGTGAGAATGAACAGAGGTGGATCCGTGTGATCGGTTGCATTTTGCAGACAGACAGACCAATAGCTCAACACACATAAGTGAAAGATGAAAAATCTCACCAGCAGAAGGTCGTGTTGTGATTTCAGCAGATTTGAGCAACAAGCATCTGCATACATTTCAAAATGCATGTGGACCCTATAAGAGCAATGCTTCTAGGCTATTCAAAATTGCTGAAATATCATATGTGACCAGAGAAGTTTAGGAGATGAAGTTAATAAAAGACTGGGGTGTCTGACTTGCTGATTTGCTCCAAGATCAGTCACAGAAAAACAAAGCATGAATATTAAACTTCAGGAAATGACTTCAATATGCTGTAAAGCTGATAAACCCACATTGTCTGGCATAAATTTTGCTTCATGCATATTTGCAGAGAAGCTGCAAACAGAGTTTAATTTCACTGCCGTCTGTCATTTGTTTATATGATTTGGGATCTACTTAAACAGGGCAGCATTTTACTGTCGAATGTGGTTCATACCACTAAGAGAAATGCATATTTACCACATGGATTCTGTAATCTGCTTGGATGTTCCTCTGCACATCATCTGCACTCTGCTCTGCACTGAGTCGCACAACAACAAAAGCTGGTTCTCCTCATTGTTGTGAAAAATGGAGCTTCACTTATGAAGTCAGTCATGCTGAATAGATTGTAAATTGTGAGTGAAGTATAAACACCTTTATATCTGCTGACTGCCTTTGTGCCTCACAAATGACCCAGCCATATGAGGGTCAAGCTGTTGTGTTCTTACAATTTCCAGCGCGGCCGTGTGGCTATTAAGGAGCTGTGATGTCGTTGCTCTGTGGGCCAGAAGTATAACAAAGGCTCAAGAAATGTCAATGGCATGAAAAAGAAAATCATAATTTAAACTGATTCTTTGATTTTCAGTTATAGAATACATTAAGTTACACTAAAGGAATATAATAAAAGTAGGCGAACCCCCTATGTAAAAAGCATTTCCTATACAGACGGCTCCAGTTAGGGACCACAGCTGCCCTCAAATCCATAAATACTTGAAACCGCCTTGAAGAACGCTTATAATCGCCCATTTTAGTAGTTCAAACATCAAATATACCATAATATGCAATGGAAACCACACAGTAACATCTATGGTCTTCCTTATCTCCACTGTTGGGGGTTCAGCCAACTAACGCAAAGGAAAATGATTGATGTTCATTCACTGGACATCCATTTGCCAATGGACATCAGTCCATCCATTGGCAAAAAACAAAGAGGCAAATTGGTAAAATAATGAAGAACATCAAGAAGGACCCTGGGTTCCCAAATTTATCTCACACAGCCCTGCTATAAAAAAGAAAGTCACTAGATTTATATTTGCTACCATCGGTCTTACGAAAGTTTAGGCTGTTTTGTTGTCAAAATGTATTTTCCAGGAACATGATAACGTCATAAATAATTCTAGAAATCTTCTGGCATTTTTTTAAAAAGTCAGCCTTGTTTAACACCTCTAAATGATGCAAAATGCTTGAGTCATTTAGATCCTTCTATCGTAATTCCAGCTATATTTCAGATATAGTAAAAATGCTTACTTATGTGAAGCCAAGCCAGGAGTTTATTCACTACCTGCCTTTCATTTTTTGTGCGTCCTTATTGGCAAGTCTCTGGGGAGCATCAGTTTTAAGGTCAAAGGTCTCAAAAGCGATTATAGAGAGTTAATCTGGCGGAGTTTAATAATCCAGACTACGGCAGGGAAAGATTGGCCTCTGTGTTGTGGCTGTGGATACACTGAATAGGACTGGGTGCCTGTTGTTTTAAACCTGCGTATAGGTCACATACACACATTGTTTCCTAAAGATCATACTGCTCATTTAGTCTGCTGTAACATTAACTGTTTTCTATTTTTTGATAGTTTTTTCATCCTACTTATTTTGCTTCAAGGCAAAGCACCTATAATACTTTGATTTGTGCGTCTTTGAGCTCCTTTATCTTGTCTATAAGCAGGGTTTTTTCTTCAGCTTTTCATCCCTAAGTAATCAATACTGCTCTGAAGAATCCAGGTCATCTTGGCTGCTGTGGCTCGTCTGTCTCCACTTCTGTATCCATCAATCGCTGTCAGAGTCTCTGTTCTTGGATCTTTTCACGTTCTTCTATCCTTACCTTCCATCTTCTTGTTCCTGCTCCCGGACTCTTGAAAAATGACTTTGCCCATCTGGACTTAGCTCAGCCCGGACGGTGGGCTATTACTCCTCCAGTAGTGATTAAAAATAGATCCGAGTTCAGAGTCAGAATGAGTGAATTAGTGTCTCATCCTGTCGCTTTTTCTTATACATGAGCCCCAGCGGTTGGAGGTGAATAGAAAATTGAGGATGAAAAGTTGACAGAAAAATGTTCCGTTTTAACCTTTTTTCTCGACCCTGCGTGTGTGCGGGGTGTGTGAGGGTGTGTGTGGGTGTGTGTGTGTGTGTGTGATTGTTTGTGTGGGCAGCTGTGATTGTTTATCAGAGCCGCCTGCGGACCTCTTAGCTGGGTGCTGTCTCACGTCGAGCCGTGTGTTTGAGAGGCTTGTCGAGGTAAAGCTCCTGTCAGCGCCGGGCCGGAGGGAGCGGACTGATGAAAGGGCTCTTCATCATCCTAATGGGATACACAAAGCTCTTAACCAGCACTGCTGCCTTGGCTTTAGCTGGGCGAAGGGGAAGAGAGAGGGGGAAGAGGAGTGAAAAGGCCAGGCCGAGTGTACAATCAGAGGACCACACTGAAAAACATACTCAAGTGCACGGGTCAGACTATACACGGTGTAAACATGACAGCGCTGCTGGGAGTCAGTGGAAATGGATAAGTCTTGACTCTGGGCGGTCTTTGGTTTGTGAGAGGTTCAGTGAGCCATGGGTATTCAGATCTGGGACAGAGATAATGCCCTGCTGTCCACACAAACCGTGGACATGTGCCCCTGCTCACCTCTGGCAGAGTTCCAAGGTCTGCGTATGAACTCCTAAATATCTCAAATACTGTTTTTAGGTCAATCCCTTTAAACTCTTTTTAACATCTGAATATAAACAGAAGCAATTACTCCATGGTGTATAATTCCCAGGTAAGCTTAGCTTCAGTTTGAGTTCATGATTGAGATTATTTCTTATGTTAGATAAATCCCAGAGACTATTTCTTAATGTTCAGAAGGAAATTATTCATGAAACCTTATGAAATGTCTGCAGAATACATTACATTTGAATGACACCCATCAGTTTTTATACTTTCTGTATTTTTGAAAGCAATGTTGCATAGATGTTGTAACAGGAAAAAGGTCCTGGGTTCAAATCTCTGTTTTGGCCACTGGAGATAACCACCATCCCTTCACTGATCATGACTAGAACTGGGTTTAGATCATGGATAAGTGTTACTATCAGGTGTATTTTAGCAGAAAACCTTCTCTATGTAATTTTTTCAAAACTGATCACCTCTGTAGCCTGAGCCTAGCCTCAGTTGCGGCTCTGGAGAAGTACAGCCTGTAGTACCTGTAGTACAGCCTTATCTTTATTGTTTCGAAACAGAGAAACCTTGTTCTGAGCATATGGATCCCGCAGTCCTTAAAAATGATAGAAAGACCAAAACCTAACCTGTAAAAATTGTGCAATGTTTAAAAGAAAGCATCTGCTTTAACATTGTACGATTAATTATATTACCTGGCAACAAATCGATATCCAGATTCTGCAATGATAATATGGGGAAGAACTGAATGCACACTTAGCGTAGCAATTACAGTCGAACTATATAAAACATCACAAATTTCAGCTGTATATTGATGTTTTACAGAATAATATACTTTGTTGCATTAGAAAAGATTAATGCAAAATGATGAAAATATTGGATTTGATTCTATATTTGTCTTATATTTTAATGCAAGGGAGTTTATGAGATTTTTGCCCTTTAGTTTCCTCTTTTTTCTTTTTGGTTCCAAGCCTTTTTACCTTTCTCTTTTGAACAGTATGTCGATTTGAAAGAACAACTCGTTTAGACAGAAGTGAAAGAAAAGCTCTTTGTAGGTCTGTATATTAAATCACTGACAGCCTTTGTTAGCACAGTTATTTAAGACTATGGTGTTTCTTGAATTGAAAGCCCTTTCTTTTACGCTCCCTAAAAATTAGCATCATTAGCACCCACACCGGACTGCATTTTTTTTTTACTGTGTTTACACTCTACACAAAACAGTATATGATATATTCCAAACTGACTGGATATATAAATGAGCAATAGGAAACTTTTTTATCAAGCCTGTCAGATTCTGTTTTGTTTTTTGTTGACTCTCTTTTTTCTTGAAGAAAGTTAAGAAAATGAAGAAAGTGCCTCTGGCCTGGCAGCCTTGTATGGTGAGCGACATTGGCCACATCTAAAACTCTACAAATATTGGAAAAAGAAAACACAAAATGAAATTCCACTACTGGCAAAGAGTTAACTGATTGAGAAAAATTGCCCAGTGGCAGCTTAATAAAACTTTATTTTTCATTGTTATTGTCGTAAATCATGGATTGTGTAAATGACAGATGCAGACTAAAACATTTTCCGATTTAAACTTTTTAGCCTTGAATGGTTATTAATTATTTATATTTGCAGCAGTGGTAACATCACAATGCTGGGTTTCACTGTAATTTCATTTTCAAAGGCATAACTATTTCAAATGTTACTTTTTAAATTGCATCTTGTGCAAATTAACACTCCAAGCATCACAAAAACAGAAACTTGTGTGTCTAGTTTCAAAGGACTACAAACATTTGCAAGTCTACCATGTTTCATCAGGGACAGCGATTAATGGTGAGGCTTCCTGTTTCTGCTTTAAGTCTCACTCTCTCTTGCCATCTTACTGTCTGATTTAACTGCAGTGGTTGCTTTGAAAAAGCTTCTTACATTTCACATATGACTTCATCCTCACTAGTACTGAACTAGGTAACTTTGAGTCTTCTACCCTCGGTAACACCGTCCACACCGAAGTGTTGTGTTGTGGTCTGGTCGTATTTATTATGGTGCATTCACAGATCAGAAAAAGGCTTGACTTTTGAGTTTTTTGTCATTAGTTAGTGTATAATATCAGTTCACCTCTGGTTAATGTGTAGTCCTAGCAAAGAAACTTGCACATAAGATGGAATCATTTCATTTTTGATGAAAATAATTCTAACATCTCCCTGGACTTCCTTCTGACAGACAGAAAATACTTTTTTCTGAGCACAAAGCCAAGAAAAAAAACATCAAATATATATCTATTGATATCCAAATGTGGTTGAAAAGTTTTTATTAAGGAGTTGCTATAAAGGGCTAACCAAGCCTGACTTGAGAAATGTTTGTGGAGGCTAATTTTGGGTTAAAAAGTAACTTTCTACGTATTTTTTCAGCTGAATATGGACGAGGGATAGCCAACACTGAATAGCCCATAAAAGATGTCAATGGACATCCACTGTTTGAATTAGTAATGTGTGCTGCAATCCTTCAGGTGCATAACAGATCTGCTTGCTGATCAGAGCTTATAAAGGACTTAGACGCTACATCAAACACGAATCAGCAAACATTTCACCTTCAGTATCTTTATTGTCAGTTTGCAGATCCCTACAGAGCTATAAACTGTAAAGCTGATTCAGCACATTATTGCATTTTATGAACCAGATTTGAAGTGAACTTTTTAATTAGGTCATAATGTAAAGTAGTCTTTGTGATGCCCTCAATATTTGTTACACTAAAGCAGCGCTTCTCAATTCCAGTCCTCAGGCCCCCCTGCTCTGCATGTTTTAGATGTAGGCTACCTCTATTCCAGAGCAGCTGATTCAAATGATTGCATGACCATCAAGTACTGTAGAAGCCTGTTAATCAGACACATATTCAATCCAGGTGTGTGGCAGAAGGGAAACACCTAAAACATGCAGGGCAGGGGGGCGTGAGGACCGGAATTGAGAAGCACTGCACTAAAGGATGCTTTATTCTAGAGAGGCTTTGCTGATGTGTATCTTCCAAACAAAGCTGTAAACATGCCTCTTTTTTAATATTTTGATGCATGGATCTGGCACTATATTCAAACTGAACTTTTATTAAATATTCAACATTGTGAAGAATGACTTACCTTGTCAAATTCATTTGACTTGGGCCATGAAAAGGACACAGTGTATGAATCAAGGTTACATGTAGATGTAGGGGGCAGCAGAGGGGGAGGCAGACTGAAGAAGAAGAAGACAGAGGGCTTGTGAAAGAGTCTCTCATCATTATTGTCATGGTGTCACACACTTTATCCACGCAGAGTCACCATCCGTCAGCTTTGGCCCTGGGCGTCTGACGGGTGTCTCTCTGTCCATTCTTCTGCTTCTCCTTCTTTTAGATCATACACACAGACACAAGTACATTTTCTCTCACATTCGCAACCCCTTCCTTTATCCTTTCACGCCAAAGGGACTTTTGTCATGCTTTCATCATCATCAGCATTGGCCATCACCGCCAATCCTGCCAGACCAGAGACGTATTCTGGTCTGGCTCCCCTCCAGGCTTTGTGATGCCCTCTTTTTCCAGTCCAAGCCACTTTCTGTCCTCTCCTTCAGGTCAAGGAGACAAACATGTGCTTGCAGCAGAGGACCACAAAAAAAACTTTGACATAAAACAGGAATCAGAGGCTCATGAATGATTGATGCCTGACTGCTGACTCATCACACTGGGGAAAAGAAGCAATATTTTGACCTGAAACATAACAAGATTTAGATTTGTTGAGAGGAGCGGAGATGCGCACAGGTTGCCGAGATGTTCCTGTTTTGTTCTGCTTGCTGCAGTCTTCTCAGTTTCACACTGCGTTAGGGAGATTGAAGGATGGGGAAAAGTTTGGTCTGACCAAAAGTGATACTCTGTCAAAATGACTTGTGCTTTTTGTTGCAGCTGTTCATTTCCTTTTCCTTTCCTCTTTTTTTTTTCCTCTTGCTGCTGAGCGACACATTTTCGTCTTTGTCTAGATTTAGATGTTGGATTTTTTTGTTGTTGTTATTTAAACTGAATAACAGAAAATTATGGTTGCATTTTAAAAATCATGATGACAGGTAGACATCGGGATGTTTCCAAAATCAAAGTACATCAAAATTGAAAAAGTTGTACCATCAGAACTGCAACGATTTGGTTTGTATTGTTGTTGTGTTGTTTTAAGATCCTTTTAATTGGATGCCAGAGGAATCCAATTAAATGGCTATATAAAACGGACAGTATTTTGTTCATTAAAGCTATAGGTTTGGTTTAAAATCCTGTCTCTTTCTTCTGTTCATCAGCTCAGTTAATACGAGCTCAGCACAGGGATTAGGAAATTTATTTTGAACAAATAATGAAGAGGAATAAGGGGAATGAAAGAAAAAGATCAGAAGGATAAAACAGCCATTAGCCTCTGCACAGGGCTTCTCTTGCCTGCAGAACTCTGACATTCTGCAGAGTAGGGAGATTGAATCTCACCTCTAACTGCTGCCTCCCCATTTGTCCTCCTGTGCCATCGCCACATCACATCTCGTCATCTATCTCCTCCAACGTGGATTTTCAGGCTATTAGTGCCCTAA
Source organism: Brachyrhaphis roseni (assembly GCA_903066815.1). Classification (NCBI taxonomy): domain Eukaryota; kingdom Metazoa; phylum Chordata; class Actinopteri; order Cyprinodontiformes; family Poeciliidae; genus Brachyrhaphis; species Brachyrhaphis roseni. The sequence continues at coordinate 24,358 of CAEFZY010022710.1, read as the reverse complement.
TCTTTACTCATCCTTGTCTGCCTGTCTCTCTGCTTCCATTCTTCATCTATTTCTATCTCAGACATTTTCATCTTATTTTAATCTTCTTGAAAAGTAGACTTTTGCCTAAATGTACTTCGAAGCTTCTATTATTGATGTAAGCAGCAATTTTATGCCTTCACCTTGGAGATTTTAGGCTTTTTTTTTATCTTCACTTTTGGAAAAGCTTTGAGCTGCTAATAGTGATTTCTCTTTCAGAACTATAATTCGAACTGTTTGAAATATTTGTTTCTTGCTCTTCTTCAGTGAGCGATTATGTATTATTTATATTACTAGAGATGAACGGTGCTTTACTATTTTAAAACGAAATGAATAACCTCTCTTAGTTATCTACTAAAAGACTAAAGATCCTTACCTGACCTCTGAGGTTTCAGGAAAGCTTTCAGTATTTCTAAATCCACCATACACCATGTCTGAGAAATCTAAATTTGGAAAATCAAACAACTAGGGTGTTTCTGGTACAATGAAGAGTGTTGTTGTGAGCCTGACCTTAAAGTGGATGTACATAAAAGTACATGTTCTCTGTGCATTTTCCATTCACCGTCTTTGTGAGTCAGACAAAAAGCCACATAGTTTCCACAAGCCTGTATTCCAGTTCCTCCATTGTGTTTGTGTCACATACAGATCTTTTCGGACTCTGGGATTGCCCAACTGTATGACGACTCCAGCCATTAGAGTGGTTACTCAATGCAATGGAAAACTAACAGAAATGTGTACCAGTAAATGTTTTTCGAGAGTTGGAATCCCTTTCAATGACATGAAACTATCAAACAATGCAGCACAGAGGAATGCAGCCCTGCCCCTCTCTCCCCCCTATTGTTGTGCCTCAAAGATTAACTGCCTGAACCAAGGGACATCTTTGTCCCTCTGTAACAACTTCCACTCTGAAGAGTGTTGAGGTGAGCTGGCCTGGTAATTCTCAGTTATGGTTCATTCACTGATCAGAAAAACACAGAATTTTTGAGCCAAGCTGAAAATTGTCCAATTCCACTCACCAGACAATTTGTCACTATAATTTCATCCCAATCCCAAACAAATTTTCTAAACCTCTTTATTGCAGTTGCTTGCAGAATAGTAATGCTCTTTCATAATGTTTTGGATATGAGGCATTTCCCAGTTTTATTACCAATTTTTCACACGCTCGCAAACACTGAGGCCATCCTGCAGCCTCTCGGTTGTTGTCTACTGCATATCTGGGGAGCTCTCTGATGCAAGGGGACGCAATGAAGCAACGGAGTGATGCCAACCCTGCTGTGTTTGTGTGGGCTTTGATCATGCTTTGTTTTTTTTCTCCGTTTGTCCATGGGCTGTCACCTCTGTCACACTTGCTTGGAAATTAGCAGGAATGGAGATGTCAGTGTGTTTAGTGTGCAGTGCACATTTATGACAGCGAGGTCTGCTCGTGGACTTGTGCAGGCCGTCCAACCCTCTGCTTGTGTGTGTGTGGGTGTGGGGGTGTGCGTGTGTGTGTGGAAGAGGTCACCAGCGCTGCCCGTTGATCCGCTGTCAATCCGGCTCATCTCCTCATCTGTTCATTAGCATGACAGAGGAGCTCCGCTGCCAAAGCAGTTAGTCACAAGAATCAGCTCCTGTCACAACACATTACGGCAGCTGGCGTCTCTAAGTGTGGCCAGTGCCCACTGCTCACGTATTTACGCTCACCATTAAAGAGTTACACTCAATCTGCACCTCAGGAGTGTCTCTACATCTCCTGCTACCTTCCTTTCTTTCTAACTACTTTCCTTCCTTCCCTCCTGCATGGCTGCACACCCACATCTTCACTGTTAATCTCCCTCCTCCTCTCCTTCATTCCCTAACTTTAGCTGGGATACATTCACCATCTCTCCCATTTTCGTGTCCTTCTTCTTTCCCTGAGCGTCACTCCTCGACTGGCTCTATTTCTGTCTCCCTCCCTTATGCTCTCCGTCTCCATAATGCTCGAAGAGATCAAGACTTTTCATATTTAATCCATCCGTCTTCTCCCTGTGATGTTTTAGTTATCTCTCTCCCACTCTGCAGCTCCATAAGCCCCCCTCTAACGCTCTCGTCCGCCTTCATTATCACCTGCTCGGGTGTCTGATGTGATTTGTACAGGAAGTTTGATACAGCCGTCTTCCCCTGTCTCCTGGGGCAGCTGGGTTGTCATATCGCATAATAAAAAACACATATGTTGTGATGCATTAGGCCTTCCTCTCACAATCGTAGTTCACGCCTACTGACTGAACACAGCATAATGCTAAGCTGCCTGAAGACGGCGTCTCGAACATGAATTCTGTCCTTTTTCCTATTTTAATGTGAAAGTTTTGTTGCCTTCAGATATCGGTTTGTGCGTGAAGCATAGGTGTCTGTGCCTCCAGCTTACCGACTGCTGGGAACTTACTGGTTTTTTCGAGCTGTTTATTTCCCGTTCATTTGCCAATCTCTTACAATGGTGTTGAAAAATGCGGTTTGTCATTGAAATGAACAACATTCGTGAACCTGCTTATTTGAAGGCGTCATCTAAGCACACCCACATGTACTTTGAGTGTGAAAGAGACTAAAATTTGGTGGGAAGGAGCCATAACTTAGCCTTAGGGCGGGAGCTGTCTCTTGTCAAGAGCTGGCCATTAGCGCTGATTGGCATTTAGCACTAGCCTCCACCTTATTCCAACAGAGACATGTCTGCTTCAGCTTTAATATTTGGATTATATAATTTATTTTAACTCCAAGAAATCTTAAATAAATAAATTTTTAGAAGAAAATCAAAGCGGTCGGCACAAAAGAGGTAAAAGTAGGTGGAAGCAGAGTGTTGCAGAAGTTAAAGAAAGGTGGATCAGAGGACACATGGCAGTGAGGGGTGGGGGCTGTAGCCTCACCCATGCAAGTACCGTGGGGTGGAGGGTGAGCCGCTGAGTTGGGGAGGGTAGTCAGGATAGGGTGTGTAATTACAGGGGCCCTAAGAGAAGAGGCCTGTAATCAGCCTGCCCTCAGGAAGGAATGCAGCTCATCTTCTCATGTAATTACGGTCATTTAAACAACCCCGGCTCCCAAACACTCATCCCACTCCACTGCTCACCTATTCGCTGTTTGTGCTTATAGACAGTCAGCAACAGGGAGGAACAGATTTTAAACAAAATGGACTGCAGTGCAGCTGCAGTGTTTACATCACAGTTGTGTAGTCTACATGCAGGCCTCTTGAGACGCCGCCTCCTTGTGGATTCCCACCATGGCAACTGGCCACTGTGGAGTGGATTTGCAGCGTTGGACCTACGGCATCTCAACGCAAAGCCTCACCCCGGAAGGGAAGCAGTCGCATTGTGCAGCATCGAGTTTGACCTCCCTGTATAATACCCATGACATCGGTCTGTAATTTAGAGAGGATAATAGCAAAACATCATTGTCTCACCCACTCTTCCGGCTCTTCATCCCCCTCTTCACCCTCACCCTTTATTTTCTTGCTCTCCCAGTCTCCACTTCTGATAGTGATTGATAGTACTTCTGCTGCACACCCGTGTTCCCATGCCATAGGTGGCCATCAGGGCGCACACAAACAACACAGGGCCGCTTTTTGATGGGCAGTGATTAATGAGCTCCATGGGGGGTGGCGCCCCCTAGTTGCGACAGTGCCCACTTTCAGCCTCTCTCTCTTTCTATTCAAATTCAGCAGTGGAGTTGCAGCTATATAGAAAAGAAGCACAAATCGTCTTAGAGCACCCACAGTCACATTCACCCACACTCTTAAAAACAGCATCTTACTTGGAGGAGACTGTTTGCTGAATCTACTCTGAGTAAGAATAATCCATAGTCTCTCTCTCTCTCACACACACACACACACACACCCTCCGTCCACAGAAGTATATGATGTGGAAAATCATGTCATCCTACAGATTTCTTTTTTTGCTTCTTAAAATGCTTAAATTATTGCAATCATCAAATTTGATATCAGACAAAGATAATCTGAGCAAATACAAAATGCAGTTTTTTAAATTATCATTTTATTTATTGAGGAAGAAAACTATCCAAACGAACTTGGCTCTATGTGAAGAAGTAAATTGTTTCATAAACCTAATAACTGGTTGTGCCACCAGTGATAGTAACGACTGTCAACAAGTCAGTTTTTCACGTTGCTTTGAAGGACTGATGGCCCTCTCTTACTTGCAGAATCTCTGTAATTCAATCACATTAGAAGGTTTTATTTTTGCCATCATGAATGACTTGCTTAGGATCTCAATCAGACTTAAATTGACACTTTGACTAGACCGGTACTAAACTTTCATTTAGATTGTGAGAGTGGGGGGGTTAACTTTGGATGGGATTCATGGTTCACAAGTTCATCTGTTACAGCAATCCGTTCATCTCGTGAAGCTGCAAAGAAGACCCAAACCATCAAACTACCACCACTATGTTTTAAAATTGGTAAATGTTAGTTTTACTCCAGATATAATGCAACCCACACCTTCAGAAAAATGTTGGTAATAGAGTATTCTCTCTAATGTTCTGAAGATCAATAGAAAGTTGTTTTACTTTTATTTTCCGAACAATATTTGAGTAGTTTTGGCTCCATACTTCTGCCATTTTTGAACAATGTTTGACCAGTCTTCTCTTTAAATTCTGCTCTATTTTTTTTACACTCTCTTGAGGATTAGTCAATCAGTCAACAAGTCAAACTTACTTTAGATCGGACATGACTTTTACTTTTTTGAGACGTTCGGGTCTTCTTTTTTTTTTTAAATACAAAATTTTTTTGATTCTACAGGTTTGGCAGAAAACAGGCCTGGATGTGATTAATGAAATTAAACTCAACTTTCTAAAAATGTTATTAATGATAGTAAATTCATAGTTTAATGAGGAAGATGTTTACATTTTCACAGTGTTGGTATGAATAACTTTTATTTTCTCTTTGATAAATGAAATAATCATTTTGAAAACTACTTTTTGCACAATCATGCAATCTTTCAAGTTTTTTGATAATCTGATACATTTAAGTGACCAAAAAAACTGAAATAACCTGAGAGAAGGCAAATGATTTTTTATAGTAGTGTATATTTTGTGACACAAACAGAATGCTGCAGCATTCACCCAGTTATCAGAGAAAAATACCACTCACTCCTCTCTTTAATTGTCTCTTATTTGCCTTCTGTAACCATGAGGGTGGATAGCATGTTTACACATGTGTGTTGGTGGGATCCCACATGGCGTTCCCCTCCAATGTGGCTGATAAAGCGTTATTATGTCACTGTGGGAAAAAAATCAGAGTAGAGGAGCTCGTTTTGAAAAAGGGCAGGTCACACTTCATGTACAATTAGAGGCTTCTGGAGCAACACACCTTGCAGCTACGAGCGTGGGATTACACTCTATTTACAAGCAGGTCTGCAAATGAGGTCTTGCAAGCCTCTGCAATTGTTGCGTGTGTTTGTGTGTGTGGAGGTGTGTGGGCGTGCGTTGGGGTGTGCGTGGGGGGGTGTGCGTGTGTGCGTGTGCGTTGTTAACCCGTCCCCAGGCTCTCTCCTCATGCCACCCAGACATGTTGGATGGACAAGCGAAGCATTCCTGTCACTGTGCATCTCCGTCACCTGCTTGGCCTTCTCCCCTCTGCCAATCTGCTTTCCAGCCCTCGGTCGCTTACCTCTTTCTTTCTGAGCATAATCAATGCAGGATACTGGCAATGACTGCAACCTCTGGAAATGTTTGGCTTCACAGTCGTTTGCAGGAATGGACAAAAAAAAAGTAACACTGTAGCTTTTAATTGAACAGCAGCACCTGGTGTAGTTTCTGTCAAATTGTTTAATTAAGCAGCGGATGTGGGAGAGCTTAGTGGAGCAGATTGCAGACTTTAATGTTAAAGCAAAAGATTTAAATTATCTAAGATACAATGAGTCACTTGTGGGTAAATATTTCTTTGTTTTTAATTAGTTTTAAACTTTCTTTACGGTCACAATCTGCGTCTTGGCTCTATTTTAGTTCCTATTTATTTAAAGCTCTCCTCTTGATAGACTAAGCTTCTTCTGATTGGCAACTTAGCATGAACTTAGCATGTCTAAAAATACTATGTTGTTTTAAAAGAAAAAACATAATCATTTTACTTTTATTAAAAACAGAAAAGCATTTACTGTTTTTAATAAAACAGTTAATTCTGTTTAATTAACATTTAAACAGCATTTAACATTTAATCCCATTAAATGTTAAATGGGATTTAACATTTAACATGTTAAATGTTAACATTTAACATGTTAACATTTAACATATTAAAGAACGCTTTAATAATCAACACAACATTGATTATTACAGGTATATATTGTGTATTTGTTATTTTGATTTATACTTTAAGCAAAAATTTAGAAAACAGACCTTTAGATTGATCTCAATTAGTAATTAGTCAATTGCAGCCTTTAAGCCAGCTGACCAGCAGTGCACAGTAGCATGGGATGGGAGAGGGATTAAAGAAATATTTTATGCTCTATTCAGGCAATGAAAACGTGTCACTCCAGCACTTTCTCTGATGTTTCATTACCAGAACTTTAAACTACAGGAATGTTATGATGGAAAATTGTAGCAATTTGAAACCAGAACGCTTTAAAACCTTGGTATCGATACCAGAACACAGATGAACCATCTTTGTTAAAAATGTAGCAGAAAAGTAATCTGAAAAGAGTTGTGTAAATGTATTTCATGGTCATGTAAATAAATCGAGGAAGAAAATCCTGAATGTCAGTTCAGTGTCTTCCAACCTTCCTACCTGACTTTTGCACCACAGCAGACTCATTTAAAGAGACATAGTTGTTGTTTTAATGTTAAAAAGGCATGGTAAATATAAAATAGCAAATTAATTATATCTTCAACATCTGTTTTTAATCTGATCTTTGTCGAGCTATTTAAACTTTTTGATTGACACCTGTAATTATTTTCATCTTTGTGAACATGACAAACTTGGTTTTGGGAATACAGTGATATCCAACAACTTATTAAATAGCAGACTTCATCAGAAATATTTGAAAACTGGGTGTGCTGTGGTGGCGTAGGGGTTAGCGCGACCCACATGTGGAGGCCTTGAGTTCTTGACGTGGCTGTCGCAGGTTCGACTCCCGGACCCGATGATATTCATCGCATGTCTTCCCCCCTCTCCTTATCCCCTTCCTGTCAGCCTACTGTCAAATAAGGGACACTAGAGCCCACAAAAAGCCCCCTGGTGGGGGAAAAAAAAGAAATATTTTAAAACTTATAATGTAACCATTTTCTAACAAAAAGTGACCCAACTCCTGTTCTTGTTCCCAAAAATGCACAGAAAAAATTCTAGATCTAGAAAATTAAAAATTCAAAATATTTTTATTGGGAAAACAAACCATTGTTATGGTTATAATCTCTAATGGTTTGAAGATCCATTTTATTACAAAAAGAGTATTTTGCAATTAAATTGACAACATTGGCTTAGATTATATCAACTCAATTTTCCAAATAAAGATGCTTAGATTTCCATATTTTCTAGCTTATGTTTATTAAAATACGTCTGACATTTCCCAATAAAACTACACAAGTTGCAGTCCCTTCCAGAGCCCCCATCAGGTTAATTCTGCTGTAATATAAAGGTTTTAGTTTATGTAACCTCTACTTACACAAATAAAAGAGAACAGAGTATTCACTTTTATTTTTATTACTTTTTCCCTCACATTCTCCACCTCCTGCTTTGCATGCTGAGATCTAAAGGGAGGCTGTTGCAGAATCAATGTTCCTGCATGTGCACGCAGTACCGAGTGTGCAGAAACAATTTAGGATCAGCTTTGATATTTAAAGCACCCTTCCTCTTTAGTTTTAGAGAGCTATGTCTCAAAGAGAAAATAAAAAGCCAGCATTTTGTAAAACAGGGGTCTCCACATTGTTAAACTGTCTTTGCATTTATGTTGGGCCTACCATATAGAGAATGCATATGGTAAGCATCCTTCATATTTGGTGAAACCTAAATATTTCACCAACTATTTAAGTTTTACATAACAGTTTTATGCACAAATTTTGCCCTTATTTGAAAAGATGACCTGCTCGTTTCTGTTTTTGTACCAGGTGGAAAGCACATTTTACCTGCTTTAAAATTCTATAGGCAGAAGTATCAATCATTGAGGATGAGAAAAGTAAACTATGCGCCTGTCGAGGTGAGAAATCTCTTCGTTAGAGAGTGTTCATGCAGAGTATAAAGAAGCTGTCTGCAGAGCCATGCGGAGTCACCTCTAGCGAGCATCTTGGTGCAGAAGCAGACCTCTCAGGGCCAACATGTGGAAGCTTTTCTGAGAGGATCTGAAGAGGTTCAATTTGTGTTCATCATAGCAGGAAGTCACCCTCTCCTTCCCGCCTCGTGTCGCCTCTTGATGGAATAAAAATAATGGCATTTCTGTTAGTCACTGACTGAATTAATGGCTTCTCCCATTTAAAAAAAATGACCAATTCAGCCCCCCGCTTTAGCCTGAAAAGGGCTGCTTAAAAATGTGTTGATTTAAGTGTGCAAAGATGGCGAACTGCATGACTCCTCATGATCCTCCTGTCTTTGTTGAGGTGGAAGTGATGTTGTCGAATCAACCCTCTCTCCTGTCACCCGATGCCAACATGCATATGCACTCTGAAGCTGTCCACCCCCGGAAAAATACAGTTATTTCCATCAAAACTTCTCTCAAACCTCAACGCTCGTCCCTTCCCCCACCCGTCCTCACGTGTTCCTCTCTTCATCTTTTCCCCTGCTGGTTTCTCCTCTCTCCTGCAGCCCTGAGTTTCTTTCAGGCTGATGAAGATGAGGTCAGTGTGAATATCAATCATTCAACGTAATTGTCCTTTAAGGCAGGCAAGGAGAGACTGCCTCCCTTCATCCATCTCTGTCTCTTTCGACCAGACTCGGTGTGTGAAACTCGCACCCCGGGGCTTCCTCGCAAGAGAGACGGTAATGAGGTAGATTGGATGAGGATGATGTATATGCTCAGTCAATCGATGTTACATAATGGCTGCTGATCACTGTATGAATTGGCGTCTGTCACCGGAAGCGTTTTTATAATATGACTGCCTTTAAAATCTGTTTGTTCTTAATGGTCTCATCCGGGCATTTGTGTTTCCTGCAGTAGCTGTGGGCCACACTTCCACCTAATAGTGCCTTTCAAAAGCTTTTTGTCATGTTAGAACTTCAAAGTATTCATTGCAATTTTAGATGGTAAACACATGATTACAGATATGCATGTTATTCAATAGTTGTGAAGCAGAAGTGAAGGATAAACAGTTATCATAATGTGCAACCAGCTGCCTCATGGAAGTGGCAGAGTCCACCCTTACTAACTCTGGAGGATCTTCAGAGAGCGTTAGCTCAGGTGGGATTATCTGTTGTGCATTGCGCAATTGCATCTCTTAGGGAAGAGGTGCAAGATGTCATGTAGGAGACTTGTGAAAGAAGGTGAGATTAAAATGTGACTTTTCAGCCAATGTGCAAAAATATATGTGTTGAAGCATGGCAGCGACGGCATCATACTGTGGGGTGACTTTCTTCAACTCAGGGAAGGTAGACTCTTGACACCACTCTAAATAGCAGTGCATTAGAAAATAAGATGCAATATTTTTCTATCAAACAGCCCACAACATCTGGGTGTTGTCAGCAGCTGATGCTCCAGCTATGATCCTTTTCTAACCTGGTGAAACACAATGTCTGTTAAGATCCCAAAGTCTGGGATCTTTTCAATGTCATTGAAAAGGTTCCGTGGTTGTATTTCCAAATGGCACTTATGCAAAGGCAAACTTGTCTCCTTTGCTTAGAATGATAAAGAGGCTGTTTTATGTATTTTTCAGCCACAGAGTGCCGTTTTATAGAACAATCAAGTAACTAGGTTACCGTCAGTTGATAGAAAAATGTTGTATATAACAAATATGGCTTAAAATAAATGTGACTTTGTAATTAGACACCTTGAAATTGGACCTCTGTCTCTTTAAATCAACTCTTGGTCTTTCTGAAACACTGCTTTTACCGCTCCCCTAAAAACCCTTTAACAACATTTTTATCAGCATTGCACTGAGAAGTCGCTCATATAATGAACTCAGCTGACTCACAGTTGCACCAGGTGTTAACTAACTTTTCCTGACTAGTCTGAAGGAGCTGAGTGGGGGAGTCGCCAGTGTAGGGGTGCTCTGTAATGTGCAAACTCGGAAACTTGGAAACTGCAACCTGAGGAGGAGCTTTGTCTGAGGAGGAGGCCATAGGTCCAAACAGCCGTTTTGCACAGCTGAATGGTTGCCACAGGAAAGTAAAAGATTTCTCAAATATGCATCACAGTAACACTATGTCTATTTTTGTTGAGGGAGTAACATCATACCAACATAAGAAGCTCAACAAGTCAATTTCACATAATTAAGAACATCCAACTCTATCTGACACTCTGCCTTCAGCACATCATAACTAGAATGCTCCTCCAATAAGCCGTTTACAACCATTCTTAGAAACGTTTGACTAAGAAGTTTCTATGATAAGCTCAGCAGACTCGCAGTTCCACCAGGTGTTTGCTAATTGCTACTGCTCTGTGAGGCAGAAGCTCGGCTGGAAGCTGCAGCTCCAAAGAGGAGCTTTGTGTAGGTGAAAGTATTTAGGTACCCCCATATGGCTGCTGCAGAAAACTCAAGGATTCCTTAAGCATGCATGAAAGAATCAAATCAGGTATGTTTTTGATGAGAGAATAACATTATAACAGTTAACAATTTAGAAGGCAACAACTTATCAAAGTAGTCTGTGTTTAAGGTTAAGGTTTGGTCAAGAGATCTATAAGATGGAAAAGGACTGAGATTGGTAGGACCTGAGAACAACTCCAGTCATTAAAAGCTACTATTCCTTATTTTTTAAATGTTGCCCTGTTTCAATACACCTGCATAAATGGTTCACTCCAGGTCTCAGAACTTAATGACATACTGAGGAGGGAATGTAGACATGAGTTCAGTTTTGTTGGAGACATCTCAAACAAGAAAAGCACCGAAGGACTTGAGCTGAACATCCTTGATGTAAGGTCGTGGGGATAGTGACTAAAAACAAGAAAATCATAAAACAAAACCTGTAAGAAACTGGAAAGAAAAGCAGTTCTAAACACATTCAAGGCTACAATGGGGAGGTTCTGGATCCATTGTTACTTGGACAGTTGTTAGTGGTGCTCAGGAGACAACTTAATATCGAACTGGTCTGGCTGCACAAGAAGATCCATCCTTGTTTGTTTTATTTGTTTGTGTGATGAACTGGCGACTTGTCCAATGTGAATACTTTTGCATATCTCTGTGTATGTTTTCAGATAAGGTCATAGAATACCATTTGAAGTCTACTAGAGCTCGACCAAAAACTTTGAATCCAGCAGGCTGAAGGGAAGGAGGACTGATGTCAAGGGAGGGCAAAAAGAAGAGTACTTCAGAGTCACAGGCGGAAGGAGTTGGGGTGGGATGCTGTTGTTTGTTTCTTTTTGACCTCATAGGATACTTAAAGGAAGAAAAAAAGGAAAAAATCTTCTGATCCTGCCAAATACAGCTTGACCTCGTGTCTTTCATGGTGCGTCTCAGTTGTTTGGCTGCTTCAAAGTATTCCTCTTCCCGCTTTATTCCCTCCTGCGTGCCCCCCACCTCCTCTTCGTCCTCTTCTTCCTCTTCAGAGTGCAGTGTTGGGATAGCGAGGGCACTGGAGGGGACAGTAATGACTAACTCTGTAAAGGTAATGATAAAGTACAGATGCTTTAGACTCCACTCTGGCTAGAGGCACTGGGGGTAAGAAAATTACAGTCATCCATGTGTGTGTGTGTCTGTGTGTGTGAGAATGAGAAGTAAAGGGTGGAGAAAGACAAAGAGACAAGAACAGCGAGCGTTTCAGTCAGACGGGAGACGGGGACAGACATGATTCATTCGCCCTGCCAGATGCTATAGCGATCCGCCGCTGTACGTCTCTCCTCTTTAACCCGTCTCTGGTCAGCGCCTCTCGTCTTCCCAGCCTGTCACCTTTTCACACATTTGCTCCCATCTCCATCCAAGGCTGCCAGATTGGGCGGCTTTCCACCCAATAGGGTTGCTTTTGAACACGGGCTGGAAAAAGCAGCTTTGGGTGGGTTGTTAGAATTTGGGCTGCTTTTCACAACATTTTGCGTTTTTTTTAGAAAGTATTCAGATGAAAATTATTTTTGAATCAATCGAAAAGCGCAAAATTTTATTATTACTATTTAATTTAGTTTGAAATGTTTAGAATTGGTCAAATGTGGCATTGTCAGTGATTAGTGATCGATTAATCAGGTGTCACTTTGTAGTAGTATTGTAAAACAGACATTTCAGTGCAACATCATGATTTCAAAGGAGATAGTGCCACAAAACATTCAAGTCTCATTGTCTTCAAAGAGTGAAGTCCTAATGGTATCTGGTCAGAATATAAAAAAGGACAACCAAGAGTGTTGGGAATTGTCACAAGTAGAGGACATTTGAGATTGTGTATATACATACACTCGTATATATGACTGTATCTAGCACTATAAACTTGTGTTTCATTATAGGTTGAGATTTTGGCCTTTTTTTTTGGAGTTGGGCAGGTTTTACGTTGGGTTTGGGATGGAAACAGTCAGTCAGATATGGCAACTCTGTCTCCATCCCAAATGTTTCCTTCCGTCTCCCAGCTGGACCAGACCGCACAATGGAAGGGGCCGCCTCACCTACGGTCAAATTTAGCATGCATAAATAGAGTGAGAATGGTGCCGCATAAGCATGGGTTGTCATCTCCAGTGTGGCTGTGTGCGTGCGTGTTCACATGATTGTTCTCTGAGAGGAAGAATAGCGAGAAGCCAGTGTTTGGTGTCTATCTGTCTGTCATTAGAGTAATAAAAGACTTGCTGTGCTGCACAGCGAGGAGTTCGCGTCTTTAAGGCTCCTCTGTTTTGCACAAATTGCCAGCTGCTGAGCGGTGATGGATGTTTGTATGCTGGCTCAAAATCACAGGTTCTGCTTTAAACTCCTGGTGCCATTATGTTACAGTGAGACACGTCGGGCCGACTGAGACAGAACTTGTTTTTCTGTTTGTGTCTCCTACCTCTGTTATCCAAAAGTGTTCTTATTTTAATTAAACTATGCACTCCTGCAGGGCTCAGAAAACACACACACACACATACTGCACAGAGTGGGAACATGCAGACCTCTCCTCCCATCTAGTCTCTTCCTCTCCTGCCCGTCATGCTTGAAGACTGACAGGCTGTGTTTTCAGCCGATGTTTGAACACGGACCGATCAATGCCGGACAAAGAGAAAAGGAGCGAGGGTGAGGGGTGTGGAGGGATGGGGGGGGGCAACACAATTGGTTATTGACAAAGATTTCAGAGTCTGAAAGAGTGGAGGCGACGGCTTAGTGAAGGGAGAGAGGAGGGGAGGATCACGAGAGGCGCTGATTGCAGTTCACATGCTTTGTTAAGCATCGGGTTGAGATGTGTTAACTTTCCAAGTTGTTTGTACTCACTTGCATTTACACCTACTGGCAGTTTTGACTGTGTTTAATTCAGCAGGGCGGACTCTGGCCGGAGTAGGAACAGAAAACTGCTACTTTTTGACTGAAAACCCGGGGGGGACACAGGAGACAGGACCTCCCCCCTTCATAATGGTGTCCCACCACAAAAAAAATCATTGTAAACACAAATAAAGTTTTGACCCTTTGCAAGTACAGCACTTAATCACATGAGATCCCTTGACGGACATCGAACATGAGGGCGAGAGTATTGAACAGAGCAACTATGATTGTTTTCCCAAGTGTTTTTTGCCAGTATAGCCAAGGTTTCTACTTGTTCAAGTGAAGCTAATTTATCTATGGAAGTAGGTCACCTAGTAGGTGGCTCATAGGCAGCAGACTTTACAAAAGTTAGAAATAGATAGCTCAAAACGGACCTGTACCTTGTCACTCCTGACTTGTCTGTTGATTTGATCAAATCACCAACCGTTATAACTCTAAAGGATTTTTGCTTTAGATTTCTGACTTTGATGGCCTGAAGTAGAAATTAAAGCCTGATGCAAATACATTCTGTTAGATGTAATCATAAAGGTGTAGCATTGTCACATTTCCACCTGGTACCATTGTTGGAATTGCTGGGTGAACATAGAAAATCATTCATATGAGTAGAATACGAACTTATACAGAACAAGACTATCACTATTACATTTAATAACATTTAATAACATTATTTAATATGCTGAAGACTCATTCTTACAAGGCAAGTCACAAAGGCGCAGCTCTACCATGAAGATTAGACAAAACCTTTCAGCTTCTAGATGTGCAAAACAAGTAGAAATGTATTATTAATTTTTCAAATCACTAAACGTTAATGCATTTTGATTTTCTTCTGGTGCCCTGCATTGCACAACTCTCAGTGATAAGGATGCACAGTATTTGTATTCTCCTGCCATATGTTGTGGGACTGTGTACAAATCAATCAGGAATGGGGAGGGAGATGTTATTTGCACAGCCTGTCCTGAAATCATCAAAATTCTTGAAATGTAATTGCCTAGGTACTCTCTTTGAGTGAAAATCATTCACTTTTCAGCTTTAAAGCTTTCCGATTATTTTCAGAGAACCCGAAGTGAAAACAGTTGAGTGCTCTGACTCATTCTGACATGCAGTTATTTTCACATACAGTCGTGCCTTTCTGTCAGTCTAGACCATAATCACTGATCTAATGTCTAACATTCTTATGTTTTTTTATTCTTCTTGTGTTGTGCAGATGTAAAACTTTGTTGTGTTTCTTATAATACCTTGCAAGATGCATATAAGTAGCTATTGCACTACCTAAAGTAGGAAGTGGAAAACACATTTTCACTTTCAGAAATCAGAAGTAGATTTGTTTTCCTTTTTTGGTTTTTACTGTAATTTGTAAATAATAGGCTATACAGGCATATGTGTGTGTGTGTGCCTGGGTCACATTGTGTGCATTTGTCATTGTGTGGGTCAGATACAATGTTTTTGTGTGGCGTATATGTGGCCTGTATTTGTGTGGGTCAGGTGGTGACAGTGGTTTTGTGCACCACACACACGATGCGCGTTGAGGATGTGGTTGTGTCCATGTGGGTCAGGTGCAGTGATGGTTTTTGTGTGTGCCTCCGATAATATCCGGCAGGCCTCCCTGGTCTCACATACACGCTCTCAGTTTCTCTTTTGTTGTCGCTCTCAGTGTCGCTTCTGTCTTGCTCATGATCTTGTGCAGTCCTCTTCATCACACAGCAGTCCAGCCTTTCGAAAAACCGTATACTAGCTATATAGTGTGAAAAAAGTAGCAACTTATAGCCTAGAAATTACTGTAGTATTTCTGATTCCAGTCAGTTACAGATTTGATAGTTTCTGGTAGTTCTTCTGTAATGAGGCAGCTTTAGACTCCAGAAGTGATTTCCAGACCCATTTTTATCTCCATCCATTTTCAGTGCTGCTACCAGTGTGAAAACAGATTGGCGGTGAGCAGAAATTCACCTAACGAAACGATCATGGAAGAGAAGCAGCGCTTTTGATGAGACTTTGAAGCTTCAGGGTGAAGCTTTGTGGAGCTAAGCGTTTTTAATTTGAAGAATATCCACAATATGGAGCTTAATATGTTCTCCTTGCTCATGCATGGTTTCTGTCTGGGTACTCCACCTTCCTCCTGTAGGTGAATTGGTGTCTCTAAATTGCCATTAGGCGTGAGTGTGTATGCAATCACTGCTGGAGTCTATGGTCTCCAGCATATATGTATATATAGTGAAGATTTGACAATTGTCACTGATTGTCAAATCTAATTGGTAGTTCAGGTACAAAATCAACCTGTCAATTTCTGAGTGCATCTCTTGTAATAATCCCCAATTTTACAATCTTACTGACAGAAAATGTGAAAATGTTTGTGTTTTTGATGGAGATAATCTGTTCTGCTGCTGTGGCTTTCTCCGGGCACCCTTGTACTTTCTGACAGAAAGTGACTGTAAGCTGACTGCAGATGAAAGGCATCTTTTCACAGGTAAGAAGTGAACTGTAAGTTCAGGAATTGGCTGAGGAAGAAGTACATGTGAGCCTGAGTTTTTAAAGACAGAGACGGAAACAGGATGATGGGTTCATCCTGGTTTAAGCCTGGAGAAGCCGTTGACCTTTCTTGTATCCTGCAGTGAAGCTCCAAGCTTTGTGGAGCTTCTCCTTCAGCCTTTCAGAGCACAGCCAGACAGAATCTATTCATGGGAATAGTGGCACACAATAGCTGAAGATGGCATCTTACTTTCTGGGTAGTTTCTCTTGTACTCTGTTAGCAAAGTGACCAGGTTGGGCTTGATGCTTTCAGAAAACTGAGCTCTGCAAATTTGCTTGGTTTTAAATCGGCTGTTTGCTCACACACCTCTTTATCCACAGAGTGTAGCAAATGAGATTTAGGAACTGTGAGACTGCTGTGTAAGAGAGGCAGAGCTATTATTTGTGTTCATTTCCATCTGTGTGTGTGTGCGCGTGTGTGTGTTTACGATAGAGGAGGAAAATGGGCTGAGTGGAATGAATATGCCCGTAGGTTTTTGGAAACCTCCTGTCTGGAGCTGATGCTGTCAGTCTGCGCCAGTCTTCCACTTAATGCTTATTGAATTCAGATCATTTTCATGTGCTGAAGCAAGTTTTCTGCTGGAAGCTCAGCGCTATTTAAAATTTATAACCTAGATGAGGCTAAAGGGAACGTGATGATAACAGGTCAAAGAAAGACAACATTAAACTACTCAATAAATGTAAAAGAAAAAGAGCCACTAGATAAACTGGACTTTTGAGACTCGCATAAAAAGTGCATTAGTTTGCAGTGCAGGTCAGAAGTTAACATACATTCATCTTGAATCTGTCATATCGATTTTGTTCTTTTATATTTAAAATGAGTTTTTTTCAGGGTAAAGTTATTTTTAATAAAAACTAAGTTTGTAGTTTTGTGGATTTCCATTCATCCATACTAACACATACCGACTTGTATTTATTTTAGAGCTGAAGCAATTTTTCAGATGAATCGTGATTAATCAATTATTGAAATAATCGCCAACTAATTAAGTAATTGAATAATCATTAACTGGAGTATAAAAGGCTGAAGTCTGTGAAACATACCATTTGCTGAGAGAACAACACACTAAGAGCAGTAAGGACCAAACTGTAAAAAAAAACAAAAAACTATCTACACTTTGCATGTAAGATGAAAAACCGTATTTGTAAATATGTTCCACCCAGAAATCAGTTTCAGCTTCATCTGGTCTAATATTGAATAAAATGAAAATTCTGCAAATGCGCCAATAATTGTTAGCTGCAGCTCTAATTTGTTTAAATGTCCCTTAGAAACTCACCTTCCAGAGATGGGTGTATTTAAACTTGTGAGCAGAACTGTGGATTAACCTCTCCTATGATGAACCCCAGCAGCCATCAATAAGTGGGATCTACCCATCTTTATTAGGGTGAAGAAGTCTGGCTGAAGAGGTCAGAAAATCTCTGTCCTTGCCGCCAGACGAGTCTTGGCAGCGCTGCCTGGAGTGATGTGTCACCTCGGAAATGTCAGGGGATAATGTGAGATCAACGGGACCTATATGTGAAAGGTCAGCGGCTCTGCTCTTCAGCCGAGAAGTGCGGACTCTTCCAGGGAGACCAAAGCAGGAGGCCTCCCTTGAACAGATTGGTGTCAATATGTGGAAGCAAAAATGTCACCACTTCTGGTGCACACTGTCAACACCTTAAATGGCTTCCCAAAATACACCTAACACCCTGTAGTTGGATTGAGATTCACCAGATAAGCTGCTGCACATTTACTGCCTCCAGATTTGCTGAGTTTTTAAAAATATATATATTTTTTTCTATTTCTTATAACCCAGGAGCAGGATGGTGACACTGAATGACATCTGGCATGTGTTTTTTTCTTTTCTTTTTTTTCTCAGAGAGCAGCGACTACAGCGAAGCCGAGGTTCTGCCCGACTCCTTCCCGTCAGCTCCAGCAGAGCCCCTGCCGGAGTTCCTGCTGGAACCTGAAGACGCCTTCATTGTGAAGAACCGTCCGGTCCAGCTGCGCTGCCGGGCGTCGCCGGCCACCCAGATCTACTTCAAATGTAACGGCGAGTGGGTCAATCAGAACGACCATGTCACCAGGGAGAGCCTGGACCAGCTGACAGGTATGCACAACGCGGAGGACTGTAAACACAGCTACACACAGAGTAATGTCACCTTGTATTATACAGAGATAAACATCAAACTTAATTACCAACATCATTTTCAGCTATATAATCCATTAGGTCCTTTAGGATTTAATGTGCGCGTTAACTGCTTCTGGCATTCAGCCACTGCATAATTTACATGCACTGTGAAATATTTGCTTCAGTGGTTTCCCTCCCTCTGCCCTCTCTGCGCAGGTCTGGTGGTGAGGGAAGTGGACATCTCCGTGTCGCGGACCCAGGTGGAGGAGCTGTTCGGCCTGGAGGACTACTGGTGCCAGTGTGTGGCCTGGAGCTCGGCCGGCACCACCAAGAGCAACCGCGCCTACGTTCGCATTGCATGTCAGTATCAAGGCTGTCAGTCCTTGTGTGAAACACGGAGAAAGAAAGGAGACATTTCTGATTTTCTGCTTGTTGTATGTGTCAGCTTAAGCATAAATGCAAATAAATTGGCAGCAGCATCCTGCCGCTGTCCCCCCATGGAAATATATGCTGGGGTTTGATTGACACGTTGCATGTTTATGAGGGTATGGAGTGAAAAATGCGATTCAGTGACAGAGGCTTTGCATAGCATGTGAGAGAGTTTGTGTGGCAGACAGAGTCACCAAGAAAGGTTGTGTGTCAGTCACAGTACGTTTGTCGCCCCCTGTAGACCTGAGGAAGAACTTCGAGCAGGAGCCCCTCGGGAGGGAAGTGCGGCTGGAGCAGGAGGTGCTTCTGCAGTGTCGGCCCCCGGAGGGCATGCCTGCTGCGGAGGTAGATGTTTCTCTCCTCATCGATGTTACCTTAACATGTTCACTTAAATCTTGTTCATCTCTTGGGGAAATATTTACACCTTCTTTTGCAGCCATCTGACATTGTGGCAATAAAAGAGCTCTTTTATTGGCATTGGTGTTGCTGTTTCTTCAGCAACACATCAGGTAGACTTTTTGTTCTTGGACTAAAGTAATACAACAAATGTTCATATGTGATGTAAAACACCTGAGTAGGGAAATAATTTCTGTTCATCTCAATAAATTAGAATATCGTCAAAAAGCAGAGTTATGGATTTGAGTTAAGAAGTCATAAAACACTTTGGACTTGGCTTGGACTTTCACACCAATGACTCGGGACTGCAGTGTGACTTGGGGAGAAAAATTTGATATAATTTTATTATATATAGGAGACAAAACAGAATAGAAAATTATTGGGCTTAAAACTAAAGTAGCCAGCCAACAAACTTCTGCTGACAATTAAACTTACAAATATTGCTGGATGAAAGCTAATAAAGGAACTAATGTTTACCTAATGTTAGCTTATATTTTTGTAATTTAATCATGGATCCTGAATATCCCATAGAAAGCTTATGTAGTTTTGTCAAGTGGCAGATGAGACACCAGACCTCACAATACAATCAAGCTGAAAGCCACCTTCAAAGAAACAAGGGCTTCTTTAACTCCTCAGCAGAACCACAGGCTCATCACGTCCATGCTACACCACATTAATGCAGTAATTCATGCAAAACTAGGCTCAACCAAATATTAAGTGCATGTAATATACTGTATGCGGACATACTTTTCAATAGGTTGACATTTCTTCTTTTAAAATCATATTTTATTAGTTTTCTGTAATTCGCCAAGAAACTGAATTTGTCTTTTCACTGTTAGCCGAACCAAGAAATAATTTAAAAAATTTACAAATGTAAACAATAGAGTTCTAATTTTTCAATTAAGTTTATCAAATAAAATCAATTGCAAGTCACCTGTATATGGAAAGCAGCCATTTGATTAGAGAGGGGCTTAAAGCTGGAATTTGAGAATCAACACAAACCAACAGACTTTCTATCCTCAGACAGAATGATAAAGTTTCAGAAGTGTTTGATCATCCCCCTGTGTTGTGAAGTCTTAATACCCTGCAGGTTTATCGTGTTTACTGAGCGGCTCTGTGGATGGCGTGCTGAGTCATGTTCCTGCATAAACACCTGCTGATTTGTGCAGTTTATTTTAGTGACTTTCAGCTAAAAGTATTAAAAAAATTAAATTCATTATTTCAGTTTTTAACCTTAATATCTGTCTCTTTTAATAACTGTTGATAAATGATGTCAGTAAGTGATTTTCTTCTTCCCGTGCATCATTTAAAGGTGGACTGGCTGAAGAACGAGGATGTCATTGATCCATCACAGGATTCCAATTTCCTGATCACTATTGATCACGACCTGATCATCAAACAGGCCAGACTCTCAGACACGGCAAACTACACGTGTGTGGCGAGAAATGTGGTGGCCAGACGGCGGAGCAGCACAGCCACTCTCATTGTTTATGGTAACTTAAGCTGCACCACATGTTTGTCTTTTTCATTCCTCAAACCTCATCTCACTCATCTTTGATTGTTTATCCAAAACTTTGATTCGTGGAGTCGAGGAGCATTTGAGGTAATTGTGTCACCATAATCACTCCTGTGTTCCTTGATTTAGCAGTAACATAAAACACTTTTATTTAAATTTATCTATATTTATGTACAGTTGAAATCAGATATTTAGGTACATTGTATCAAAATAGTGTCTATTTCTCACTGTGTGACATCAAACCAGACCAGGAACTGAAAAGTGTTACTTAACAGTTACTTAATTTAGTGGAATCGCCTTAACAGTATGATTTGGCTCAAACGTTTTGACTTTCCTTCCACAAACTTCTCACAAAAGTTCACTGTGATTTTGGCCCATTCATCCTCATAGAAATGTTTTAACTGAGTCAGGTTTATCAGCCGCCTTGCGCTCACAATGTTTTTTAACAGACTGGGATCAGGGCTTTCTGATGGTCACTTGACAAAATATTGACTTTGTCATTCTTAAGTAACTTTGTAACTAACTTGGTGGGATTATTAGTGTCACTGTCTTCTCTGAAGAACCATTTACCGTTTTCCTCATGTCGCTACCTATTTGGTGTAATGCACCAGTCCCTCCTGCTGCAAAACATGATGCTGCCACCTCCATACATTACAGCTGGAATGGTATTTTTAGGCTTACAAGCTTCCCACTATTTCCCCCAAATATAACAGTAGCTACGTTTCCATTACAAAACTTTGTTGATATTCCACTACTGTTGAAAAACACAATTTTACAATTGCGCTGTTTCCATTAAATAAGAAGCACAGTTAAAATCACGTAAATAAGTTTGTTAAAGCGAAAAGCCATTAAAAAACATGCCGTGGTCCTCGAACTATTTCTTGTTGTCTTCTTCTTGTGGCGGTAGCAACATCCAGTTATTGATAATGCGACTCCTGTGTTGCAAAAAAGTATTGCCATTGCAGTTTTGCGAAATAAACCAATTTTGATACAGCCATAAAACCACATCATCCTATCTCCAAAACTTTTAATTGAAAAATGGGAATTTTTCCAAAATTGGCATGTTTCCACTACGCCAATATATTTTCAAAATATCAAATTACACAATTATATGATCAATGGAAATGCAGCTCCTGATTTTTATGACCAAACACTTTATCATTAGATCACAAGACATGTCTTTAAAAATGAAGATCTTTGTCCCCGAGTGCACCTGTAAACTATAATCTGGCTTTTTTAATGTTGCTTTTGCAGTAATAGGCTTCTTCCTCATAAACATAAACCAGAAAAACTGAGAGGTTTTGCTGTTTGTGTGTCTCTGTGTCAGTTAGCGGAGGTTGGTCTTCTTGGACTGAATGGTCAGAGTGTAACGCTCGGTGTGGGCGTGGCTGGCAACGTCGTACACGCAGCTGCACCAATCCGGCCCCTCTGAACGGAGGAATCTTCTGTGAGGGCCCACCGGTGCAGAGAGTAACTTGCACCACACTGTGCCCAGGTAAAGAAGAAACCTTTCCAAACTTTTATGTGCTAAAGCCTGAAAAGGCTTCTTACTCAAAATTGTAACTGCTAGAAGAAGGAATACAGTCATTCACCATTATGACCATCTTTACTTTGCTGTATGTCAAAGCTCCTTTAGATTATGGTTCCTACACACTGTTTAAAAGCATTGAATCAGCTGGAAAAAACTTCCAGGGGCTTCCAGACTCATCTCTGTATTCTGTTTTCTGTGCAGTTTCTGTTCTATGAAAAGCTGAATTTATTTAAAATGTGTGGCATAAGGGCCAAACTTATTCGTTATTTTTGCAGCTTGACATATGGAAGTTTGCTGATTCTGTGAAATTCTAAACAGCTCAAATTTTGGTAAAAGATAATGCAGATAATATTTAAAACATTATTTTCTGTAAAGGAAGGAAATGATCATGTAAGGGTGTTCATAATTTTAAAACTTCTGGAAAAGTTTTTTGTACTGCTGTGCAAGGAGTTAAAATGTGGAATGTTTTGTGGAGAAGAAGCAATGTTCACATGAAAAACAGTTTAAAATGAGTAAATAACATACAGTCTTTATCAAATTCAAAGAAGAGAAACATAAATTTTAATTTATTGAACGTTTCGTCACCTGATTTTATAATTAATATTTAAGTAATATAAATGTATATTTTTAATTTTCTATTGTTTAAATCTTTGAAATATAATTTACAAGCGAGACCTATATTGATAAAACAAGCCAAATTGCAAACACAGCAACAAAACAAACAATTGAAAAAAGAATAAAAATTTGACTCAATTGAATAAACTAATAAAATGGATGGATGGATGAGTGGCTCATTTCATGACAATGAGCCACTCAGACTGTAATAAAAACTAAAAATCTTAGAATAATAATATCAAAAATGTTATGATGAGAAAACAGGCCTAAAATATTGTATTTATATACATAATGAGGTAATGAAATATATTGTAAATACCATTTAATTAGCATTAAATCCTGCTTTTAACCTAATGAGATAACTGACACAATGTCAGTTATTGTGTCAGTTTCTTCATTTTGTTCAAATGAAGAAAAAAAAACTTAAAATAATACAGTAAAACTGCTATCATGACAAAAACATGCTTGTGATCCGGATATCTGAAAAATTGAAACAAGAAATATGTTATTCTTACAAAACAAGATAATGAATTTTCTGTCATTACAAAACAAGGTCAGAATTGTTAGATCTTCATATAGAGGGTATTGAAACTTATCTTGGCAGTAAAGCTCAGGTTTTTGTTATCTCAAGTTGATAGTGTAAACAACTCCTATACAGATAAGCAAATAAAATATATATATTTTAATCCACTGGCGCATGCACATTTGCAACGTTTTGCGTCTTTTAGTGCAAAGTTTTAGAGCTTTTAATGCTTAGAATACTCTAATCCACAAACATAATTAAATTAGTGAAACCAAATCACACTTTTTTATGTTTGCGTGTTTAAAATGATCTGAAAGTCTGCATAAATGTGTAAGAATCCGTGTAGACTCCAACTCAGCAAACTCAGACACTTCCAGCCATTACATTAGATGCCAGGAGAACGTCATGTCCAATCCTCCTCTACCTGGACTAATGGAAATATTGGGCTGTAAAATGACTCACATCTTTGTTGTCCTTCCAGTGGACGGAGGCTGGACAGAGTGGGCAAAGTGGTCCGCCTGTGGGACAGAGTGCACCCACTGGCGCAGTCGCGAGTGCCAAGCCCCGCCGCCAATAAATGGAGGGAAGCACTGTAGCGGAAGCATGATGGAGAGCAAAAACTGCACTGAGGGCCTTTGTGCAAGAAGTAAGTTGTTTTTCCGTTTAAACTTTCTTGGTTTTTGCATGAATGTGGATCAAAGTAGAAAGTTTTTGGTACTAATGCACCAATCAGAATTTTTGGTCGATTTTCTAGTCTTTGTTAATTGACCTTCCTGCAAAAACATTATTTGAAAGAGCAGTTACTGTAAGACGAGATTCTACTGTTATGTTACTTCAAAATTCACTTTTCCTTACAATCTTAAGTTTTTTGTTAGTTTGGTTTGCACAGCTGGGATTACTCAAATGTCTCTGTGTGTATTCCATGTAAAACGAAGATGCCTACTTTTCAGTCCAAAATTTCCAAATAGTAACTTTTTAAGTTGTTTTTAGCCCTCCTGTTATTTACTTAAAATATTGCTCTCTCAGACAGTCTAAATTAACTGAAGCCTTGTTGTACAAGGTTGTGGAAAATTCAGCATCCTTTTAACATTTCTGTGTCATCTTACCCAAAGCACTCAGAGTTTGCCATCTCAAAATGATCAGATAATTAAAACGTTGTCACAACAAAACAAGCTTAAGGTCTC
>CAEFZY010022707.1:0-36163 GCA_903066815.1 Brachyrhaphis roseni | reverse complement strand
GTAATCAATTAATCTATTGATTATTCTACAGATTTTTCATAAAAGCAGTTTAGCATTTTGAAAGCCTACATTTGTTTCTTTCTCTGTATATATACCGTATGTGTATATACGTCTACATATTGTTTCGTCTATTATTCCCTCTGTATTTTATTCTCTAATGTCTAAATATTAATACTTAATATCTGGATGCCATGAGCTCTTGAAACCAAAGTTAATTTCCTTGTTTGTGCAGACAAACTTGGCCAATAAAACTGATTCTGTCTTTAAATTAGTGTTAGAAACTCAATTACAATTAAAACTTTAGCTTCTCTCTTATAGTTTCTGTGAAATAAAATTAACATCACAGGTTAATTCTTTAAATTATATTAATTTCTGAAATTGTTTTTTACTTGTATTTATGTTTGCACTATCAGCCTATCATGTGGTGTTTGTTCCTCTTCATACATCATTTACTTTGCATGCAGCTTCATATCCAACTCATTTCTTATCATTTAGGTGCATATTTCATATTTCATCATAAGCTGTTTAGTCGTGATATTTTCTCTGTTTCTTTTATTCTATTTTCTGACCGTAATACTAAAATCCTGTGATTTAAGCTCTATGATGTATTCAGCACCAAAGTCGGCTGAGATTAAGATTAACAAGTCATGCTGCTTCCACTATAGCAATCTGGACATAAAGAAGCCCCCACTCATCACCCCTTAGAGAAAGTGAGTAGAGTTTAGTGGGGGTTGGAGGGATTACGGAGAAGGATTGGTTACATAACTGCATTGTACCAGCGGGCAGTCAGTGTGTAAATAAGAGACACAGTAAGAGAGACCAGGTTCATCTAAAAAGGAAAACAACATAAACTGTTCACTGTGTTTAAATGGTGGATTTTTTTAGTTATTATTTTGAATCCTGCATACGAATTATTATTATTACCGTTGTCTTTTCTATCGTCTCATTTCCCTCAGAAATAAGCAATGCATTATTATTATTATTATTATTATTATTATTATTATTATTATTAAATTTGAGCTCAGAGGTATTCAAGTTTCTGAAAATTGTTCCCAAGGATGAACCAGACTTGTGTAGCTCCTCAAATCTTTTCCTGATATTTCGGCTGATTTCATTTTGATTTTCCAATGGCGTCAAACAAGAAAGCAGAGAGTTCCAGGTGTTGCCTTAAAATACATCCACAGGTCCAATTAACTCAAATGCGTCAGTTAACCTATCAGAAACTTCTGATGCCTTGACATCATCAACTGGGCTTTTCTCTCATTGTTTAAAGAAACAGAAATAACTCTACGCATTTCTGATTCTGAAGACATTAATAAATATAACTTGCATAATTGTGGACATAATTTTGGATGTTCTAACCTAAAGCAAGAAAAGTTTGGTTTACTTTAACTTCAAATAGTGGGGAAAAACGTTGAATGTAACTCTGTTTCTATTAACCATAAAATAAATTTGCTTTATAAAAACAGGTCAATTACAAAAAAAAAATGTTTTTTTTTTTTGCTAGGATGAGGTGGTTTTTCAGTTGTATCAAAATAGATATATTTTGCAAATCTGCAGTGGAAACACTTTTATCTGCATCACACGAGTCATGTGATCAACAGCAGATGTTACTACTGCTGGGAACGACGGAGAAGAGGGCAGGAAGTAGTAGGAGAATGAGAGTTTGTTTTTTGCTCTCACAGCATCGCACAGCTCATAAAAGTTGGGTGTTATTCAAACATGTTAAATCTACAATTTCGCATATAAATGTCTCTGCCTTGATTTTTGATGATTTATCGCTTATTCGCGTGTGATTTTAATTTAATTTGTTATTTAATGGAAACACCGAAGTTGTAAAATTGTATTTTTTTGACATTAGGAGAACATACACAAAGATTTGTGCACATTTATAATGGGAGCATTGTCTTTTTATTTGGTGTATTTAAACTTCTGGCTTCAACTGTAAGTCTCCAGTTTCACAAAGCTGATAGAGACACACCCAGGAACACCTGCAGCGTGGCGATTACATAAGGAATTGACTCGTGGAAATTGAGTACAAATACACACCACACTTTAAGCATTTCTGTTTGAAAACCATGCTTTTTTTCTTCCATTTCACAATTGCCCCTACTTTGAATTGGTCTAAGACATAAAGTTCAAGAGGAGCGAATACTCTGTAGGGCGCTTTACTGAAGGATTACTGGGCAAATACATCAGTCTGAAAAAAAAAACCTTCCTGCAGGAAGAAACACGTTGTTGATTCTATTTTCATAATGACATGGAGGTTTCCAGAGTCATGGTGATGATGAAGTTCCACCTGAAACGCAGTCTACCTGAATCTCTCTCACATTTGCATGAAATCCTAGAGATGGACTGTGTGCTGTGAGGTCAAATCAGCAGAGTCTTTCCCTTAGATTTCCCTAACTGCTGCTGAGATTGAGCAGGAAGTAATGATCTCTATTATATCAAAACAACCAGAATGATGGATTTTTCTCCAGGATGCGAAGGCAGCCTTGTGCTTTGGTTGGTGTTCATGATGCAGTAACGACACAAAATGTTCCAGTGATGTTGCGTTAATGATAAATGTGTAATAAATTATGCAACTCTGCTATAATTTGAGCACTGTTGCCTTGCAGCAAAAAGGTCCTGGATTCAATTTCCGGCCCGGGGTTTTTCTGCACGGAGTTTGCATGTTCTCCCTGTGCTTGCGTGGGTTCTCTCCGGGTACTCTGGCTTCCTCCCACAATCCAAAAACATGACTGTTAGGTTAATTGGTCTCTCTAAATTCTCCCTAGGTGTGAGTGTGTGTGTGCATGATTGTTTGTCCTGTCTGTCTCTGTGTTGCCCTGCGACTGACCTGTCCAGGGTGACCCCGCCTCTCGCCCTGAACGTTAGCTGGAGATAGACCAGTTCCTCTCCTGACCACACTAGGGACAAGGGTGTTAGAAAATGGATGGATGGATGGAAGGATGCTATGATTTGGTTATTTTAACATAGTCTCTGCTACCATTATTAATTCACATGATAATCTTTGTACTCAGCCAAAAATTTCTCAAAGTAAAACAGAAAAGAAGATCAACTCTGCACCTTCAGAGGTGGGAAGGGTACAGAAAAATTATACTCAAGTAAGAGTAGCACTACTTCAACACTAGTAGCCATTCAAAGAATTACTCAAGTAAGAGTAAAAAAGTATTTGGTAAAAAGTCTACTCAAGTACTGAGTAGCTGATCAAATTATAAACCATTTAATATTTAAAAATTACATAATCAGACGGACCAAAATATAAAGTTAAATGGAAATTTTCATATTTTAAGGACGAAAATTGCTAAAAGAATTATATAAGTAACAACAAATAGCAAAATCAAGCAAAAAAAGTATGTTGTCCAAAGAGACATATAAATAGAATCTTGAAGATAATATTTGCTCAAGTATTATTGTATCAATCAAATCAAAGCAGTTTTTATCTGTAAACTGCGAAGTTAACAAATCCCTTACTAACGGGATGTTGTGCAGAAATCAAACTTGACAAAGAAGTAATTCAGATCTTTGACTTTTATAAATTTAAAAAAATAAATAGCTTGACAACACTGACCCCTAGTGGTCAATCTGCAGAACATAGAGAGCCCCAGACATAAAACCATTCCAGTGACCTAGGTTTACAAGGTGACAGAAGTTTAACAGCTTGTACTTCAGCATAATAGATACATTGTATGAATTAAAATGTAAAATATTATTTCAATCAATCGCTCCTAAAAGGCAAAATTAAACCCTAATGTCTTTTATTTAAAAAAAATTATCAAAATTCCTCTTATAGAAAAAAGAAAGTCAAGCTTTTAAACCATAATACGATTCTTCTGAATGTCCCACAGCAAGTCATGAAAATTAATTAAATTAAATGGAGTAATTGTGTGGTACCAATGGGAAAAAGTGTTTTCTTACTATTTAAAAATAACATATTGATCCCAAAGGGAAATTAAATGTTTAATTCAAATTCTTCAAAGAATTATTATAGATGAGAAAACTTGGGAGTTTCAAATGTTTTTTTTTTCTACACAATATCTGAGATTAATCTCAAAATGTCCGATTTGTTTTTCTTCTAAATTACAAATTTTTGGAACTCAGAAATTTTCTTGCTTTTTCTAGGAAATTTCTAAGATTATTCTCAAAGTTTCTAAGTTTTTTTTTGGCCAAAATGTACTCCTTTATTTTCTTTCCATAGTGACCCATATTACAGAATAAAGACAACCAACTATTGTCTAACAACTACAACTCTACGTAATCTGGTTATCTTTTCTATAATTCTTCTTGCGGTTGGCAAACAACTTGTGGTGCATTGCTGCTTTGCAACAGCCGGTCTCAATGATTTGTTATCCAGCACCAGAACTCCGCCATGTTGGTGGTTCTGGTTCCTCAGCTGGTCCCATTTAGCAGCTCCAGCTGCTCTGAGGATCATATACAAGCAGCTGCCGTAGGTTGGAGTTCCTTTCAGAAAGACTGTCAAAACTGAAAACTGCTGTGGTTTTTCAATTGTTCATCCAAAATGAACTTCAGTTTATCCAGAAGATGGCACTAGTGTCAAAATGAATTTTAAGCTTTGGATGACTGAAATGCTCTTTATCTCAATCTGTTGCATACAACTTCCTCAAACTCTGCCATTATGAGACAACTGACAATTATGAGGCTTATCCAGACTCAGATTTGAGGTACAACTGAACTTTAGGCCACTATAAAACTAAAGCTTCTGTAAATGTATGGTTTAGTTCAGGGGTCGGAAACCTTTTCAATTCAGAGCCACTACGAAATTAAATTTGTCTACAAAACCAAGCTCATACCACTTGGTATGAAAAAACTGTCCTAATTGGTTTTTAAGAGCCACAGTACAGGGGCCAAAGCACCGCATGTGGATCAGGAGCCACAGGTTGCAGACCCCTGGTTTAGTTGATCTGGTTTTTCCCAAGTTTGCTAAAAATCAAAATCACACTTCAATACTGTGCCTAATTGGTACAAGGCAGTGGTTTCAAACTCCAAAGGACAGCTCTGCAACTTTTAGATGTCTCTGCTTCTGCACACTTGGCTCCATTATCAGCTTGAAGGCAGGCTGGTGTGATGATTTTCCCATGTAATTCAAGTGTTGGACTAAAAGTTGTAGGATTCTGCCCTTCATGGTCTGCACTTTGAAACCACTGGTATAAGATTTTCCCTCTAATCATGTTTTTTTTTTTTTTTTTTTACATGAGTCTCTCCTCAACGCAGCTGATTCAAAAGGTCTTTTGGGTGAATTTTTCTGCCGTAAGTCGAGAGCACACATTTGCAGTGTGAAAGGAGCACTTCATATCTGTCTTCTCAAAACTTGTAATGCTTATACTCAAACCTTCTGCTCTCAGGTTTCCCCCAGCGTTTAATCAGGCTAAGCTTTATTTTAAATAAGGATTTTTATACACCGATAACATCTAAATCACTAAGTTACATCTGAATCCATCCTGGTTCCCTTCATCCACAGGTGCAAACGACAAAGAAAACAGGAAGTAGTTGAAGGAAGCATTTGTTTGAATGACTTATATGAACAAACTTATTCGCATAATTTTAATTGTTTCTTATTTAAGGGAAACACCGCAATTGTGAAATTGTATTTTTTCCACATTAGCGGGGTACTGGCAAAGTTTTGTGCAAATTTGTGATGGAAACGCAGCTACTGAAATCGCCCTCCATTCTCAACTTTCATCTCTTCCATCCAGAAGTCTTGTTCATCCAGATGTACGTTTACACTTAGTATGTCATATTTTTATGGATAACATTCAACTAATCCATATTTGGGTCTAATTGTTTTGAACTGTAACGCCTAACACGCTGAGGCCTGCAGACTCAGAGGTGGAGCTCTTTTGTTTCTGAGCAGTGAACACCCTGACCTTGGTGTGACTATGTTGGGATGTGCACTCCTGTGAAGACTGACAGCTGTAAAATGAAGGATTTCAATTTGAAAGTGGCAGCAACAGTTGCCTCTCTAAGAATATCACTTTAAAATAACAGAAAAACAAAGATTTGTGCACAACAATTCACAAATTGAGCATAAAATCAGAAAAACAACTCTGATTATTTGGTCTCATGTAGTCTGTATGGTGGCAGTATGTTTGAGTAGATCTGTTGCGTTCTGACTTGCTCGTTTTGTCCATAATTATTTTGGTTGAGGCATTGCAATGTTTGGAGAATCCTTGCTTGTGGCAACAATGTTTTGTCAGCTGATTCCCATCCATAAAGCTCAAATAATGCCTGAACTATGACTCCCAAAGGTGTTGAAAAGAGGCTTGTTAGATGCAGAGCATGACCAAAAGAATAACTAGCAAATGAGGTGGATTAGCATAGCTTGCTAATAAGTGATGATGTCATCCAGGACATATTACCATGGAATATCATTACTGCTGGGCAGATACTCAGCTGCTAGTGTGTCATTACAGTCATAAGGCTGTCATACAACAACAGTCTTCAGTCAGAGGCCTCTTCAGATTTGTTGCAAGACTGACTGCTACTGAAGATTTTTCCTGCCTGCACAATCATTATTCACAATGTCTAAAGAAATTTGGATGATATGATTTACATTTAATTTTTCTTAGGAAAGAGTAAAGTATTTTTGAATTAAATCGCTCCATTTATATGTGACTTTGCAAGGGGTGCTATTATATTGTATAGAGAGAACAGACTTTCTTCCGGCAAGCGCACCAGTAGAGCACAAATCAGTACTAAAAATTTCATAATTTGATAGTTACTGCTGATTTTCTCTGAGATAGGGAAACTTTGTAATTACCGGTAGATTGGGTTTTTTTCTATGGTTATTTGTAAATAGAGTAAAATAGGTTTGTCTTGTTTTTTAGCCTAATATTAAAATTTGTTTAATGTGAAACACGCTATTTGATGCTTAAATTTGTTTACCAAGGTTTTGACGTATTTATTTATATAACTGAATCAAATTACCTTTATAAACTGTGCTGTATAAATCATATGGCCCCTATAATAATGTGAACACAGCTGAAATGAGAGCCTTCATGTGTCTGTAACCCGCACTCCATCTCACCCCTACCTGCTCAACCCTACATCCGAGGAAAACAGAAACGTGACACAGCTCGTCACCTTACCGCTTTTCTCCGCCATCTGCCGATCCAGCCAATCACAGCGGCCCAGTTTTGTAATTCATCTTGACGTTTCTCCATCTGTCCAATCAGGGAGCAAGCCAACAACTAGCCACGCCCACTGTTCAGTAAACCCCGCCCGCTCTCTCCATGGTAAAGTTTTCTGAAGTCCCGTTGATGTCCTCATTTGTCCCAGTTTTTTTTGGGATTAATGCTGACTTTCTGGTGGATTTTATTCTGATGGTGGAATAAGAGGGAAGCATGGTGGTGAATTCCGTGCACTGGTTCCGCAAAGGTCTTCGGCTGCATGATAATCCGGCACTGCAGGAGGCCCTCAGCGGAGCGGACACGGTACGCTGTGTTTATGTCCTGGACCCTTGGTTCGCGGGAGCCGCTAACGTCGGGATCAACAGATGGAGGTCTGACATTTTTTGACATCATCTCACAAACCTTACTTTGAATTGTTTCCAGGACATTATTAATGTCGTTCGAAGGGTTTATCAGTTCTTATGTTTTTATGTCCAGTCCTCATAGTTAAGGCCTTGGCCTCCGCTCTGTTAGCTAAAACTAGCTCATAAGGAACTCCATAAACAAAAGTTACAATTTTAATTGATTCTCAAATATTACTTCAGTGTGTACGTTTACAGAAAAGCAATTTAATAAGTTTTGATCCTTAATGTGAACTAATGAATTCGGGACAATTTTGGGATTATTGTCAGATTGTTACATTTCTACAGCAACATAAACAAATCTTCATTCGCAGGCACATATAAAAAAATCAAGAAGCTAATTTATCTTACTTGTTCAAATCAAACAGAGAAAATCGTAAGTAGGTTCATTACATTCACAATGGTATACTTCAACGCCTTTGTTTTCGCTAATTTTGAGGATTAGCCCGTAAAATTCATGATAATAATCATCATCAATTTTATTTATAAAGCGCTGTAACACCAGCCACAGCTGAAACAAAGTGCTGAACATCAGTAACAAGATAAAAAAGCATAACAATAAAGTGACAAAGATAAGCACGCAGTTTATTAAAAACTCAATTCAAAACAAAATCAAACAATTCGATTAAAGAGATTAAATCAACACCAGTAATGATAAAATAAAATCAGGTCTCAGTTGGGTTGAAGGCCAGTGAGTAAAAGTTATGTTGCTGGTTTTAAAAATGGAAATTTCAGTTTCTATGAACGTTAGAATGTTGCAAAGACTAATTAAAACAGCTTTTTAAAAATACAAAATAGCTAATATAGGTTCAAGGATGTGAAGAGCCTCCAGAAAATGATAGCCAAAAATGGTGTCTGTAAAGAGCGCTGGATTCAATAAATTAATGGAAAATTGAGTGGAAGAAAAAAAAATGTAGACCATAGGGATAATTGCAAGTTTTCAGGACATAAACTTCCACCTGGGCAAAATTATATTAGAATATACATCTCTGGAGTTTAAAGCCTGCTTTTAGCGTCCATGCAGACAGTAAAGATCACATCAGAATAAGCTTCATAATGAGTGAATCTCTGCAGCTGTTTGACATGTGATATTTCTTCTCTGTGCAGGTTTCTGCTGGAGTCTCTGGAGGACCTGGACAACAGTCTGAAGAAGCTCAACTCCAGGCTGTTTGTGGTCAGAGGTCAGCCGACCGAGGTCTTCCCGAGGCTCTTTAAGGTCGGTGTTCCTGCACATGTCACGTTCTCCACCAGGACCTCTGTGAATGTGGTGATTAAACACCAAAGTGTTTACTTGTAAAGGGGAAATACGTTTGCACTAGGATGCATGTTATCAATTAATGAGTTCATCTAAATTTGATTGATCTTATTAATCGACTAACAATTCATTGGTAATCTGCCATTTTCTTAAGAACCTGAGTTTTTTTTCTTGTTTCAAGATTATTGACCGTCTTTTTATAACACGAAGAGCTACATCTTATACGATGAATATAAAAAAAAACATTATTTTGTGTCAGCTGTATTAAATGCTCACTGAATAAAGAGGAAATGGTGGTTTTCTCATATTGTTAAACTTAAATTTATTTCTAAAACATAAGAAAACAGGAAGCTCTTAGGTTGCTGAAGGAGTAAAATATGTGAAATGCTTGATTCTTCATTTACGGGAAGATATTCATACATAAATACCTTGCATTAATTTATGAAATCCATTATTTTTCTGTGTTATCTCCTCTGGGTTTGTGTCATCAGTAGATTTTTAATAACTTGACATTGCTCCATCGTGAATTTCGCCATTAAGGTGAAACTTAATGGTGAAACTGAATTAAAGCTCATTAAACTTAAATTATTTAGCTTGTCAAGTGATTATATTCCAAACACAGAACCGCATAAAAAGTGCATTTTTGCGTCCCACACTGGACTCTGCTTAGGCCGTTTCTTCTTAACGTTTTTTGGTCTGGCCGCCATCTTTGTTCCTGCATCAAATGTCTGGCACTTCTAAAGAATGACCAGTGGCGCCCTCTTCTGGATGGCATCCAAACTACAACACTGAAAGGAGGTCTAAACCAGCGTTATTTGTTAGTTGGTTGGAACTCATTTTAATGTAATAAACAACAATAAAATTAATCTTTTTGCTGACTGAAGTTGCTGGAGATTCTTTGGCTTGGAAGTTCTTGAAGAGTAAATCAATCAGATGTATTTTTGTTTTTCTCTGCCATCCTCAGCCTCTTAGAATTGGCTTATCCACTTCTTTTGTTCTGGTTCACCAGAGATGAGGCGGATTGAATGCCTGTGGTGATGTTGGGTGTGCTTGGAAGTTTATTTCTGATCTAATGTTTTCTTCATGTCATAAACTTTCCTCTGCTGTGTAAATATACTGATTTATTTGTGTTCAAACTTTTTGTCACGGAATATGCAACAAAATTATTTGAGAG
Organism: Brachyrhaphis roseni; assembly: GCA_903066815.1. Taxonomy (NCBI): domain Eukaryota; kingdom Metazoa; phylum Chordata; class Actinopteri; order Cyprinodontiformes; family Poeciliidae; genus Brachyrhaphis; species Brachyrhaphis roseni. Next base: position 26,182 of record CAEFZY010022707.1, on the reverse strand, counting down.
AAAGTTTGCAGAGCATATATAACATATTAAAAAGAAAATGGAGCTGGGTGTAATGCTAGTTTGGCATGCTGTCATTTGCAAAGCAGCCAATCCAGGAGTCCCATTCATTTTCCTTTGCAGTGATTGGTTGAACCCTCAATTGGAGATAAGAAAGACTGTGGCTGCTAGCTGCAGATTAATGCATATTAAGGTATATTTGGAGTTTGAACTATTAAAATAGTATGTTATAAGCGTTTTTATATTGAGTCTGAAGTATTCATGGATTTAAGAAACTCCTAACCCCCATATATACCAGGAGTCCATTGTAATCTTATTTTTGTAGAAATGCGTCTGTAAATCAGGGCCTGGAAAGTTTGTCCAGTCAAGAAAAAAAACAATAAAAGTAAAACAAAATATGATGACCTACATTTTTCATGTTGTTCATCTGTGTTTCGATTGTTTGTTGTGTATAATTATAACAACTAGACCAGTGTTTCCTAACCCTGGTCCTCAAGGCACACTGACCTACATGTTTTAGAGGTTTCCCTGCTTTAATGTGCCTGATTCAACTGATTGCATTTCAACAAACACCTGTTAATCAGTCATTAACTGAAATCAGCTGGACTGAAGCAAGGAAATACCTACAACATGCAGGGCAGTGTGCCTTGAGGACCAGGGTTGGGAAACACTGAACTAGAACAGGAAATGGCTCACGCTTTTGTTTTTAGTCAAGCTTAATAAATGGGAACGCCCAAGTCTGCTGTTTATGTTTGTGGTCCTATTTACTTTCCAATTAAACTAATAACAAATCAGTGGTTCAGACATCGCCCCTATCTTTCTCTTCCGCTGCTTTTTGGCATTATCTTGCTCTTTCTCTTTGTCATCTTCAACTAAATTATGATCTTTGTCTTAATCTAAGTCATCTTGTCATCATTTAAATCTTAACCACCATATTTATCTTCACCTGAATTATCATCTTGGTCTCTCTTCATCTAAGTTATCATCTATGTCTTAGTCTTCATCTAGATCCAAGTAATCTTTTTCTTCATCTAAATCTAAATCATCCTTGTTGTCTTTGTCTTTAGTTAAGTCTTAGTCTTCATCCTTGTCTAAATGATGAACACCATATAAACACACAGACATATATTTATGAAAAATCTTATTGATTTTCCTGCATTTCTTTCTTTCTTCATTCAGTTTTATTTATTCTTTTCACAAACCTTTGCTTCTGTTTCGTCCCACTGCAGGAATGGAACGTGACCCGGCTGACGTTCGAATTCGACCCGGAGCCTTACGGGAAGGAGCGGGACGGCGCCATCATCAAGATGGCCCAGGAGTTTGGAGTGGAGACGGTGGTCAGGAACTCGCACACCCTCTACAACCTGGACAGGTCTGTGATTCACAGTGAGATTCAGCTTCCACAAGCAAGAGGTATCATTTAAAGGAGGAATGTAAGATTAAAACTATAAAATTATTTTATTTCCCATAGAATGAGCTTCTTGTGTCTCCACAGAGTCTATAATAACTCTGAGTCAGGTCTTTTTTTACTGGTAGTTAAAACTAAAAACAACTTATATCCTAAAGTAATATATGGATAAAGAAATATTTTTGAGCCCTTTTAGAACAACTAATGATGATATTCATGCCTTTTCATCACAGACCAGGGCACTTGCTAAAAGAAAAGAGAGAAACTGTAGAGTTTTTAATAATATAGTATATATTGAGAGGAGTCCAAGTGCTGTCAGACTTATTCTCAGGAATTACAATCTGAGATATTAATCTTGTATCGGTGCATCTCTATCTATAACACCTGATGGTGTCATTTATGAAATAAATCAATTTCAGATTATTTAAAAACTGGCGATCGGCCAGAAAACTGCAACCGGTGCACATCTACAAATTGGAGAAGCGTTACAGTGGTAAAATCTGTAACTTTGGGTCTTTCTGGCTGCATCTGACATGAAGCATGGTAGCTTTCTCTAATGTAACTATATTCAGAATCAGAACTCCTTTTATTCTCGTTGTTCACAAAAGAAAGCACAACAAAAGTTAAAAAAATAGCAGTTTTTAAAGTCAAGTCAAATAATTGAATAAAATAATAAGCATATCTCAATAAATATAAAAATATGGTAGAAACACAGAAATAACTGGGATGTTAAGAAAAATTAAACTTCTAGAAATTTATTTTTCAAATAAATACATTTTGGTCAAATATTCTCTGAATCAGGACTTTAAAGCGTTTGAGTAGAAATGCTAATGTAACACAGCTAATGTGAATCTCCAGCGTGTCAGAATCGGTGGAGCCCCCAGTGGCCGGCTGCTGCCTCTGCAGGTCACACACTGCACCCATGTGCGGAGATAAGTGGGTTTTAACGAGCGAGAGTGAAGAACTTTCTCCATGCCTCTCTGCGCTGCTGCACGACCAGTGCAGCGTTGCGTAACCAGCGGATTACCGCCGGCCTGTGTGTTAGTGTACCAGCTGGGTGAAGCCGGTACACCCAGCTTCCAGCGTTGTGAAAATGCGCTCATTCAGAGCGGACCCAGCCAATGGGACGTCGTCCCTGCTGCAGATCCTGAGCAGGTTGTGTAAGAAGAAAACTTAAAAAAGTCCACAGGGCAGCTGATCCGTTTAAAACTGAGGCAGCAGCAGCCAGACGGATGTGATGAAAACACAGATTGGTTCTGATTCACTCTGATGTTCTTCATTAAGCGCCGGGTTGAGCTGCTCTGAAACTGGGCATAAAATGTTAAACAAAAGCATAAAACAAATAAAAATAAAAAGGTTATTTGTATAAAACAAGCCACAGAACGCAGTCATTAACTGAAGCATTACATTTTGTCAAGGGAAGGGTTTTATTCCAGATTTAATTAACCTTCTGCAAAATAAATTCCTTATTTGATAAGTTTTGTTCTAGATTTTAAAAATAAAGTCTCATAAATTTGAAATGGTTTTACAGCACACTTCATAAATGTAAATCCATTATTGTGGAACACAGATAGTAAAACTCTATTATTTTAAACTGAAATTCCCTAAATGTCAATAAAAACGCTGCAGAAAAAATCTAGAAAATGTAGTCTGGAAAGTAGCTTTTTTAAATTCTACCAATAAACAAATTACTTTTCAACAAATATAATTCCCGTAGTTTTAATTGTTTACCACGGAAGATAACCGAAAATAAATGCATGGATTACATCAGTGCTTTAATGACTCTATATAATTCATGAGTTTCGGTTTCCAGGTTGAATTCCTGGAATAAACCAACTTGAAATGCAGCAGAGCTGTAATCCTCCTCTGCTGTTTTCATGCCTGCAGGATAATCGAGATGAACAACAACAACCCGCCTCTGACCTTTAAGCGCTTTCAGACCATTGTGAGCCGACTGGAGTTGCCTAGGAGACCTCTGGCTCCCGTCAGCCAGCAACAGATGAACCGATGCCTCGGCAAAATCTCCGACAACCACGACCAGCTGTACAGTATTCCCTCACTGGAGGAGCTAGGTAAGCATCTCCAGATCCACCTGCAGGCCGTTTTAATCCACATTAAATTCAAACAAATAACAACACGGCTTCTGCTCTGTGGTTATTGGGTCAGAGCTATTCATCCATTCATTTAAATATGAAAGCATGTAAATTATATTCTAAGTAAAACATGTTTTTTTTACATATTTTTGCTGATTTATGAGGACAGTACCATTAGGCCTGTCGTAATAAATTGGTTGTTTTGTTTATTCACTTAGGATATTTTAAATGTCTTCCTGAACCAGTGTTAAATTTAAAGTTTATTGGTCTTTGAGAATATGTTCTTGCATTACTATTATCACTTAAACTACTATAAATAATATTTGATTATCAAAATGCACAAAATATTATTTTAAAGAACTGCAATCTTACCTTGCCTTTGTTTTCTGTGCAATAACTTATTACCTTTTATGACATCACTGACTCAGAGACTTCATTGCATTATTGTGAAGTTATTGGAGTAATCACATGATTGCTGCTATTATTGATGAATTAATCATTAATCTGCCTATTTGTCGCTGTAAAGGTTAATTTTAATCGTTAGTGTTTTGGTAATTGTGCTCAGGTTTAAATAGGAATTCAACTCAGCAGCACAAGTTAATGGGTCAAAGGAGGACGAGGGTTTCCAACCTGAACAATAATAATAATAATAATGTGTATTCTGTAGTTTTGCTGGCGCCATGTTGGAGTTGCTCTGTTACGCTGTTTCTGTTTGGGTTTTCTTTGGCTGAGTTGTTGCTTTTTCAAACAATTACTCTTTCTAGTTTTGGTTGCTGTGCAGCTAGAAAGATTTTGGCTCCAACTTCATTACTGTTGGACAGTTGTGATCCGTAACCATGGCAACGGGCTATTTTTAAAACTGGGATTATCTGATTAGCGTCTCAGAAGCTCAAATAATATTTCAACTATGAGAAAGATGGAGGAATCGAACCCAGAACCTTCTTGCTGCAAGGCAACAGTGCTACCAACTGCGCCACTGTGCAGCCATGAACCGATATAAATCTTACAAACCATTAAATAAAGGTGACTGTAGCTTTTCTTAGACCTTTAAAAAATTATGATTTTAATATAAACACAAATCTTTTTTTAATTCATTTTTAACACTTGGTGTGTGGATCTTAATGCTGTAGTGTTTGGAAATAAATGGTCTGCTTACTAAAATGTTTGATATCTTGCTTTCTTTAATCATTTTTTAATTAAAATTCTTGCTTCCCAGCTTCTAAAGAGCTTTGTTTTGCATTGTTACACTACTATTTTAACTTGATTTGATTTAAATGTGTGCAGGTTTCAGGACGGCGGGGTTACCTTCAGCTGTGTGGCGGGGAGGAGAGTCGGAGGCTTTGGACCGACTGAGCCGATACCTGGACAAAAACGTAAAACTGACACTAGAGCCGAGCGGCAGGACAAGAACGCTTGTTTTGGTGGTTAAATCATGAGCGTCTGGTTTTGATTTGTGTGAAATCAGGATAAAGATGAACACACCTTAAAGCAATTTTTACAAAATTGCTTAAAAATCATTTGGAAGACAAGAAATGTAATTTAAACAACTAAAATTGAAAAGAATTTTCAACAATTAGCTAATAATGTAAAATTTTAATTAAGCAAAATATCAGTTTTTATTTTATTATTATTATTATTATTATTATTTGTTTATTTTATTTTATTTTATTGACAGAAGAAAATGTGTATAAAAACATTAGAGCCAAAACTGAAAAAATGGTTTTGCACATAAGCCTTATTTATTTATTTAAAAAAAACATCCAATTTTCAATTTTTTTTTTTTTACTTCATTGTTGGAAAAAAATAAAAACATATTTTATTTTGTTCTCAGGAATAAACAAAATTTGGGTCACTCCTTCTTGGAAAACTATTGCTAAAGTACAATCTTATATTTTATTTATTTGCCAGTTTTGGCAGGATTAGTCCTCCATAAAACCCCACATAATGAGCAGCATCAGTGTGAGATTATTTACTGAGACGTTTCACTTTTATATGTCACTGTTATAAATTCTAACGTCAATAAGTTAATCTAATATTGGAAATGCTTTTTTCTGTTTTAGTGAAAAACAGAAACTCCTAAAGCTGAAGAACTAATAAATACTGTAGATTTATTTAGCTTTAATTAATAACTTTTAAAAAAGCAGAGTTTTATTAAACTACTCCCCTGACTGATTCACACCTGTGCGTCCGTCTCCTCAGGTGTGGGTGGCCAACACTCGGGTGAAGACTTGCTCTCTGTATGCCAGCCCCACAGGCCTCAGCCCCTACCTGCGCTTCGGCTGCCTGTCCTGCAGGGTTCTGTACTACAACCTCAGAGAGATCTACATGAAGGTACTGAGAGCGACTGGCTCCAGGAAACACAAACAGCTTCTGTCCAAAACTAAACACAACTGTGAGGAAATGTCTGTTTAGTCCTTTTTACTGTTTTATAGACAGCTGCCCTTTCTGGCAACAAGGAGAAACAACCAATAAGAGCCAGAGAATAATCTCAATTGTACATGAGCATGATTGACAGCGCTGAAGCCCTTCTCCTGGATCTGATTGGCTATTTCTTCTGTAGCTAACACTGGGAGAAGGCAGAGGACTTATATTTTTATCTGACACATGATGATACTTTTAACAAAAATGTAAGAAACTAATTTTTATAAAAGTTACAAACTGCGGTTTGTAAAGCAGAGATATTGTGGACAAACACAAATTATGCAGTTATAGTTATCCACCATTTGGGCGTTTGTACATTTTCTTCGTCTCTGGAAACTTTTACACTGGACTAAAGAGTCATTCTTTATGGTAGAATAAACATTCTGAATAAAACGTTGGTAACTGTGGTTGTTTAATTTGTGTTTATTTTGACGTTATATTTTATTAGATGTATCATAAAAAATGTTTTATAGTCTTCAGCCTAACTTGCCCTAAGCAGTAAGAATCCTGTACAAGGTGGTTTGGACATGAAGGTGGTTGAATATTCCCGTTTTGGTCCAGAACCAGACTTAATCTTAGTCTCTCTGGGTTTTCTTCTTGTCCTCCTCAGCTCTGTAAGCGGAGCAGTCCTCCTCTGTCCCTGTACGGCCAGCTCCTATGGAGGGAGTTCTTCTACACCTCCGCCACCAACAACCCAAACTTTGACCGCATGGAGGGAAACCCCATCTGCGTGCAGGTGAGCGTGAGACGGGTTTGTACAGGTGTTTGCAATCCTTGAAAATACTTGAATTTTCAATTTGGTGTTTTCAAGGTTTGGAAAGTGCTTGATTTATCTATCAAGTACTTGATGTTCAAACTGAAGAGTTTTGGTTAAAAGCATACATTTTGAAAACGTTACAGTTGAAACCAGATCATTTTTATACACCTATTAAACACATTTTTTTCTCACTGTTTGAAGTTAAGTCAGACTAAACTTCTCATATTTTAGGTTAGTTAGAATCACCAAAATTATTTCTATTTGCTAATTGCCAGAAGATTTGGTGAGAACATTTCTTTGAGAATTTTTTTGGGCAACTTTCTTTGCATATTTAAGCATTTCATTTGAGCATAAAGGTCATTTACCTTAACATCATTTGTTTGTATTGTTTCAATTTAATTAATATTTCTTATTATTAATGACTTAGTGATCTGTGTAATTAAAATAAAGGTTGGCTTATATCTGATATATGTTTTTTGTGTGTTAATTTAGTATTTTGTTCTCAGACCAGCCAGATGCGAGACAATTTTTAAAAAAATTATTTTGTTGTATTTTAGTTATCTTCTCCTTGCTGCAGAATGTAGAATATTATTGCAAAATAAAATATCATAAAATAGTGAATAGAAAATGTATTCTTTATTTTTCAGTTCATTTGTTTTTATCTTCAAAATGTGACGCTGAAAGTTTGAAAACGTACCTTGAAAATGCTTGAAAAGTGTACGAGAGGGCATTAATGTTTACTCTGTAGGGCCACAGCAGAGATTAATGCTTATTTACCTGTTTGTCAATAGATCCCATGGGACCAGAACCCAGAGGCGCTGGCCAAGTGGGCCGAGGGACGGACCGGATTCCCCTGGATCGACGCCATCATGACTCAGCTGAGGCAGGAGGGCTGGATCCACCACCGGGCGCGGCACGCCGTGGCCTGCTTCCTCACCAGAGGCGACCTGTGGATCAGCTGGGAGAGCGGGATGAAGGTCGGACCATCATGCGCTACACATGCGCCATTGCTATTCATTGAGTCAGAAATATCAGGAAAATGACACAATTGTGCAAAATATCAGCAAAGGCACACAATGTCAATATATTGACAAATTGATAACCAGGTCCAAGGGTATCACTTTTCACAAGTCAGTGAAAAGTTTAAATAAAAAAAAAATATAGAGGAAGTGGGGAGTAGGCTAGTCATGCTAGCTTGAAAAAAAAATATAGAGGAAGTGGGGAGTAGGCTAGTCATGCTAGCTTGACTTTGACAAACTTAACATATAGATTTGCTGCACAGTTTGGTCTTTTTCCATTGAGTTAACACTAAAATAAGGCGACAACACACACTAACTCTGACAGCTTAGGTGTTTACATTAGCTAGCCAACCACCACTGATCACTTAAAAATCAAAATAAGTGGTTTTGACTTGATTTTCAGTGTTGCCCTTTGTGGCGGCGAACTGCAGACCAGCCAAGTTCTGTAAACGATAGAAACTTGACCAATTGCCTTGTTTGTTCGTAGAGCATTACGATATTCATAACAGTCATCAAATAGTATAAAATATTTCAAAATGTATAAGAGCCACAGTTTGTTAAATTTGAACAAACTGTCTCCTACAGCAGCTGTTATCTACAACTAAATTAATTGTCCAACATAAAAGAGGAATTTATTTTAGTCCTTTCTTGCATCTTGACAGATTTGACAGAAACCAAATTGTTTATAGATTTATATGTAGAGTGGGGCTGAACAATATGGCTGAAAAACGTATCTCTGCATAAGCATTTCCTATCACTATCAATAGTTATTGATTAGTTCTTTGTTTTACACATCTGAAAAAGTGCCAAACTGGTGGCGTCATCGGTCCTGTTTTATCCACAGTTTTCGCTCCACTGTGTTTATTTATTTTTAAGCAGTTATGAGGCATCATAGTGAAACCTTAAACTGCTGCTGCGCAAGTTACTCAACAGGTTGTTGCTAGGTAACCGAAGAATGAGAGAGTTGCTAGGTAACCAAAGAGCGAGTGAGTCAGTTGATTCCACAAGCTTTGCTTAGCTAGCAATGAGAGGTTTAGCGGCTAACGCCATTTCTCTGCCTACATTTCCCAGAATGTTGTGCTGTTCTGGATTGGAGTTCAGTGAAATTATTGATAATATCAGCTGTAGTACTTATTGATACTGATCATGTTATTGCAATATACTGTATATGTAATTAATTTATTGTCAAATCAAATCATATTTGTGTAGCACATTTCAGCAACAGGACATTTCAAAGTGTTTTACATCATAAAAACACAAAAATGCAAAGTCGTAGAACACACAGTCAACAATTGAAAGATTTCATTTTGTCGTCATCAAATTGCTGATTAATGTTTCATTGATTATGTTTCAAAAGCAACTCCAAACAAGCCCTAATCTAGGGAGGAAAAAATATTTTCCGCTTTAAAACATCAGGAATTTTCCCGGCTTTAGTTTAAGCCGACTGATGTTGTGTTGTTGTTTTACTTGCAGGTATTTGAGGAGCTGCTGCTGGACGCCGACTGGAGCGTGAACGCCGGCAGCTGGATGTGGCTGTCCTGCAGCGCCTTCTTCCAGCAGTTTTTTCACTGCTACTGTCCCGTGGGCTTCGGGAGGAGAACCGACCCGTCAGGAGACTACATCAGGTCAGCTTAGCGCCTGCACGCCCGACTGACTACAAGCTTAGACGCATTTCTGGCTTTCTTTGACGTCAGAAAGGAGATACTACAACTGGGCAATGTGTATGGAACTAAATTGGGGCCATGCATATGTTTCAAAACATTTTATTTTTTCAGATTCAAACATTTTTTTCAGTTTCAATATTTTTTCTCTTTTGAACAAACTTTATGGCCCCAACATAGCTCCATAAATATGGCTTAAAAACAGAGTATCAGATTTACCTAATTTGTTTTCCTCTCAATTTTATAAAAAAATAAAAAATACAGATGACTTGTAAAAGTGCTTTTTATGTCATTGGTGGGACTTTAGGGCAAGTCTAGAAGAATTTTTGTTTAATTATGAGAATGTGGTCATATTAGCAGAAAAAGGATGCAATTTTACCAGAAAACAAAAACGTCTTGAAATTACAAGAAAAAGTTGTTTTAATGAGAAAAGAGGTTTGATAAACCTGAGTTTGTGTGATTCTTTCTTCAAAATAGACAGGTGGACTTTATTAGGACTTTGATCCTTAGCTTTTCAAACAAAATGGCAGCTCTGGGCGCGTTCACATCACTCTGAACTATGGAAACTCAAGGAGTGCATTGGGTGAAAAATGTCCTTATTTTCTAAAAATTAAATAATCAAAAACCAAAAATTAACTTAATTGCTAAAACTGATTCGTCCAGTTCTAACCGATATTTAAACCTTAGAAAATGGAACATTTCTGTTCTTTTCACAATAAAAGGTGTTATGCATGCATAAAGCATAAAACAAGTGCTGAGAAAATGTAAATCCTATGGCAAATGGAGAAACTGATGGATTATCATAATTTCTGCTTTTCTGCATTTGACTCTAACCTTCATCAGTTTTGCTGAGTTCAAAACAAAGAATGTTGGTTTACAGACGAAGAACGGAGCGAATCGAGAGCAAACTGACAGATTTCAATCTCAGATGGCCAGTGCAGCTCAGCTTGTGTCGTTCTGTTTGTTTATGAAGGATGCACTTCCTGTACCAACTGCTTGACTACAGGAAGTGTGGTGAATTTCAAGCACAGATTTCAAACCACAGCTCTGCAGCACTCAGCTCGAGCTGTGCACCAGCATATGGTACCGGATCGCTTTAAAGGACAAATTCTTTACCGTCAGCAAATTCTCTCATATGATAAATTTGATAAATCGATGGAGAAGTAAACTCCAGAAGCAGAAAACAGTAAAAATATTTGGTAGTTCTCTACACAGTGGGGTTGGGTTACACTGTAAAAACGCAAACAGATGCAGAGCTGACATAATATTGCAGAAAGACTTTAGCTAAAATTGGCATTTTAGCTAATTTTGATAGAAAAGAAAAAAAATGTTACGCTGGATGGAGTATATTATTGTCAACATGATAATGGTGGTATTTTAGCTAAAATTAAATTTTTAGCTCATTTTTATAGGAAAGGTAATTCTGAATGGAGTACATCAGTGTTGGTCAATATGCGAATGATACCCCAGATCCCAATGATAGCATTTGTGTTAACCTTAGCAATTTAGCTAATTTTAGTTTAGGGATTACACTCCTTTTTGTACTTTATGGTCAACAGGCTAAAGATTGCCCATATGCTAATGGTAGGATTTTAAGCTAGAATAAGCGTTTGTCTATTTTCTTATAGAAAAGATAAACATCATACCGAATGGAGTAAGTGCATGTTAGTCAACATGCAAGCGACAACCCAGATGTTAATGGTTGCATTTAAACTAAAATTAGTGTTTTAGCTTATTTTAATAAAATTGCTAAACTTGACATAATGATTCGTCCTGCAGGCGTTACATTCCCATCCTGAAGGACTTTCCGAACCGCTACATCTACGAGCCGTGGAACGCCCCGGAGTCTCTGCAGAAGGCGGCCAACTGTGTGGTGGGAGTGGATTACCCCAAACCGATGATAAACCACGCAGAGGGCAGCCGACTCAACATCGAGCGCATGAAGCAAGTTTACCAGCAGCTGTCCCATTACAGAGGACTCAGTAAGTACAGTACTGACCTGCTGTAGCGCCCCCTAAAGGGAGCAGCTAGGAGATGTTTAAACTGGTGGTGGACAACCCAAGCGTTTAAAAAAAACATCCAGTTGTTTTTTTGGCAATAAGTTAATGTATTCTAGTGTCTGAAAACGAGCCGTTTCAAAAGCCTCCCAATTGTTGAGTCACACTGCGTGTTACCTAGCAACTGCAGCAGAGTTTTGTCTGCTAGCAACCCAAGCTGAGCTCCAGCATGTTTGGTCAGCTGTTTTATCACTGTATATGCTGTACAATGGTTATCTTTTGAAAAAGAAAAAAAAAAGACGTTTTTTTGTTGTTTTGTTGTTGATTTATCATCCAGAAACCACTTACTGCATTATTTTGGTTGTGCAGGAGGTTCTACTAATGTTTTTCAAAGCTATACTCTTGTAAAATTATGCATCTTTTTGAAGCCTTCTTCATGTGTGAGTGTAAATGTTGAGCTGGGGGCAGTAGCCAGCAGCTCCTTATTTGGATTAAAAGTGACAGGAGTCTCCAAAACAGCTCAAAAATAGGCAGAACTGACTAGACTAAAATCTGATTATCTAAGTATTTATTAAATTTTGTGCAGTAAAAATGTAATAAATACCTTAACCTGTTCAATGAAACATAATAGGTCATTTTAATTAAATAACATATCTGTGTTCTAGGCCTACTGGCATCGGTACCGACGATCCAGGAGGAAGCAGAGCCGCCGATGACAGACGAGTCTCAGACCAGCAGCGGACCCGGTACAGTAAAGTTTTCTTCCTCAGACGTGAAAAATGTTTTCAAACGGTCTAAACTCAGATTATTCTCTCCCGTCTCCCAGATTCTCCTCCCAGAGTTCTCGCCGACATCGAAGCAGCCGTCTGCCTGATGGCTCCAGATTCCTCCACTTCGGGTCCGGACCAGGACAACGCGTCGCTCCATCGGCCCTTCCAGGACCACTGCACCTCCTCGGGCCGGCCGTCCTCTCCTGCCTCCAGTCCGCCACAAAGTCCCGCACCTCGATCCAAACCCGGATCTCCCTCCTCCTCCTGCCCCTCACCGTCCGCCAGTCCGTCCTCGCTGCCCCCGAGAAGGAAAGGCGTCGCCCACAAGGGCCGGCAAAGCCAAAGACGGAGAGAACGTCCGTCCTGCCCGATGGCGACGGAGGAGGAAGAGTATGAGGAGGAGAGGATGGAGGAGGAGGTGGATGAAGAGGGGATGGAGGAGGAGACGGCAGCAGCAGTGCAATAGTGACATTAAGTGGACAGACGAGGTAGTTACCAGGGTTTTAAGAGTTTGGGGATTTTCATTTTAGTTCAGTTTTATTTCACTGGCTTTTTGGGCTCTCAAACTCATTTTCATTTTGGGCCAAATCCGGGTCCTAGATGTTCTTAAAGGTCCGGTTGTGCCAGAATAAAACTCAAAAACAAACTGTTAAAATATTATTAAATAAATATTAATTAGTTAGTCTTTCAAACTGATGTGATTTTTTTTTTTTCGTCAGTTGTCGACAAATGACGATGCTCTATATTTCTCCTGTGTGGAGAACTCAAATCATATCCACATGAAACGGGGCAGAACTTTAACTGTATTTCTTTATTATAGACACATCTCCAACTTGTTTTGTGCATCAACTGATTGTTTTCGCTCTCTTGTCTCGTCAGGTGCGGTTTCTGAGAACAATCTGTATATTTCCTCCATCCAGTTGGAAAACAAAGAACGCTCCTTTGCATCTGGATGCAACGAATGGAAGAGGAGCAGCACATTAAAACCCCAGTTAATGCAAATCAAGACAGAAACTGCAGAGGCGTTCACACACAGACTGCTGTCTGGTCTAAAAACCTTATTTGAGGCCATATAATGTACGTAAGATGAGTTATGTGTTATTTTATACAGCTCCACATTTTGTTTTCTAAGGATTTCATCAGATCAGAGTGTCTCTCTGATCATGGACTTCATTTAAAGGTGGAAATCATTTGATCCTTCTGACAGCATCAGGACTGTCTCCTGTGATCCAGGTTTATGTTTATACTCCCCTTGTAACAGTTTGATCCAGTCTGAAAAACCAGCAACAATTGAAAGGGTTTAAATTTTTTTACAATGTAATTCAAAGCGTTCAGGATGAGCGCTGTCCAGGTCTGCAGAGGCTTCATATTCAGTCGTGAGTGTGACGTGTTTAACATGGGGTTCAGGTGTCGTCAAACCCTCTAAAAAAATGTTAATTAGTCAAAACATGAAAGAAAATCAAACTAAAATTTCTACTCATCTGCTGCCACAAAATGGAATAACATAATTTAATATTCTGTATTTTAAAAGATCAGAATTCAACCTTTCTAATTGTTTCTGATGAGAAACTTTAGTTATCGGAACTTACAAACATGTATGTACTTTACTTTTTTTTTCTGAATTGTTCAGAAAAATATTTCTGAAAATATTGAATGAAAATTAATAATTTTTTTTTTTCCTGAAAATTTTTTCCTGAAAATTATTTCAGAAACATAATTTTTAGAAATTACTTTTTTGAAAATAATTTCAAAAAAGGTATTTCTTTTCTGAATATAATTTTTATTCAGAAAAAATATTCATTTTTTGAATAATTTTCTTCTGAAGTGATTCTTAAACACTAAATGTGGCCCTCCATTTTTGCAATTTTTAGCAAGAGAGTTTTAATGACACATTTAATTATTTTTTTAACAAACTTCTTTGAGTTTTAATTATTAGTTTTAAAAATTAAAGCACATTAATATTAATATTAAACTTGCTCATTTTAAATAACAATCTCATTTTTGTCTCAGGCAATTGACTAAAAGATATTTTAAACCAAATAAACTGAAAACAAAATCACCCAACAAAGTTAGGAAATTGTCCAGCTTTTAGTAATACAAAGAAAATGCCTCTTTGCTTCATTAAATATTGCATGTATAATTTATTATGCGTTTTTAAGTTGGAAAAACAATACGGCTCCTCAATGCTTTCAACTTTGTGATCTGACCCTTGTTGCAAAACGTTTGGACGTCCCTTCCTTAGAGCCCATTTAATGTCAATTCTAGAAATTAGAGTTTGTAACAGACTCATCAGCAGAACTTCGTCCTGCAGCCTGAACCCGATGTTGCACTTCACTGACTTCTTATTTCTGGATGAATCTGTTGTTGAATGTTTAAATCCACTTCACTCTACTCTGTTCTTGGGAACTCTTTGTTTATAAGTAAATATTAAAAGTGAATATTTTAGGAATAGCTTATATTTTTGCCAGCAGTTAGAGAACTCAGCCAGATCCTGTAGTTGTTCTGCAGGCCGGGAAACATGAAGGTGAATCGTTGCATCTTTTTGTGCAACCTGACTCTATAGAGTAAAAGTGATTTCTTGTTCTTCACTGTAATTTATCTGTTTGTATATAAAATATATAAAGCACTCAACTGTATGTGTGTGGATTCTAAGATTTTACTTGGGTCCTCTAGTCTGGTCAGTGGGAATCATTTGAAACGTAATCAGAAGGGAGACTAAATCAGTTATTTTATTGTATTCAGACTATAAAAACATTAGAAATTCATACTTTTTATTCACGAAATTGGTTTCATTTAAATAAAACATTTAATCGTATTGATCCATAGTCACCTAAAACAAACAACACTCAAAAATAAATATCAAAGAAAAGTTAAAATGAAGACAAGAATGCAGTGGGAAGAGCAAATAAAACAGAAAAGTCAGTTAAACTTGTAAAAGTTTTGCTTCCCTACACATTTCAACTAGATATTCATCTCCTCTGCTCTGCCTGGAATTTCTCTCATTGACTTGGATTTCTCAGGGCCAATCAGCAAATAGAAGTTGTGAATGATGATGTTTTATTTTCTGTGCTGTTTTTAAATTGTATTTTGCCTGTAGATAGATGGTCACCTTCCTAAAATGATGGTCTTAGTCATTTTTTCCAAATGTGAGTTTGGCAAAATAAATAAATAAAAATGACCCATTTCTTACTGCCGAACGATAATTTATGAAAAAACAACTTTATTATGTTAATTTATTATTTCAAAAGGAGACGATTTTCGAAATTAGCTTATGAAACACCCCATACCACTAGGTGGCGGTAATTCACATTTCCCGTTTCCTTTCCTACTGTCAAAAACAGAAGAATTAGTTTATCGTCGGCGGCGAAAGAAGTGAACAAGACAGTTCGGTTCGGTCCGTGTTGGCCACATTTTTGAATTAACATTAACAGTCATCTTATTATTATAAGCTCGGCTCTTCTCTCTTCGCAGTGGAGGACGGTTGTTTACAGCGCAGGCCATTTCCGGTAAGCTTCATGACGTCGAACTGCCGCGTTACGTACGTCATGGCCAAAAGTTAGCGGTTAAAACCTCAACTAAATCCAGACCTTATGTACGAAATGAATTTGAACAAGTGGTTGGTTTTTACCAAGCTAATATCAAAGTGTTTGCAAGACGATATCTTTCACGAAATACTGACTGAAATAGAAAGCTCCTAAAAGGTATTTATTAATCACCCACCAACCATGCTTAAAGCTGCCTCTTAAAGGGAGACTATTATATTTCCAGACACATAGTGCAATTTTACAACACAGACTACTATCTTAACTTGTTAAGTTAGTAGCCTTTCAAATATGACTTGAAGAAATTGTACGTCCTGATTTAATGCCTTGAAATTGGGCCCCTGTCGCTTTAAAAACTCCTGCTCGTTCTGAAACTCTACCATCACAACATGGCTCCCGTATTAACCCTATAACAACATTTTTACCAGTGTTGCACTGACATGTAAAGAGCTCTGCAGGTGCAAAGTTTCACCAGGTGTTTGCTAATTGCTGCTGGCTAGTCTGAAGGAGCTGAGTCACCCAGCCATTTTGAACAGCTGAATAGTTGCTATGGAAATTAAAGAATTTATCAAACATACATTAGAAACAAAGCAACACTCCAGGTTTGTTGTGGATTATGGAATAACATTACGACATGATTTAAAGATTAAAAAAGTCGATTTTGCACAAATACTGCTCATTTAAGCTGGTTTTCTGTCTGACGGGCAGGCTGGTTCCTCACTGGCCTCTGGTTTTATGTTTAAACTGGTTTTCTGTCTGACTGATTCCTCACTGGTAACTGGTTTTATGTCTATTTAAACTGGTTTTCTGTCTTATTGACTGTCTCTTTACCAGTTATCAGCCTGTTTGCTGACTGTTTTCAGACAGGATGACTGTTTCCAGTTGTCAGAACATTTCCTAACTGGCGACTGGGTTTTTATTTAGCTGAACTGGGTTGAGACAGACTGGCAGACTGGTTCCCAGTCATCAGACAGTTTGCCGACTGCTTTGCTGACTGGCCGTTGCCTTTGTCCGCCTGTCCTGCTGTCTAATCGTATTTCTCTGAGTCACTCTCTGTATGTTCATTAGCCTGAAGGCAGATCAGCTGATGATGTCATGCTTCGCTCTGATTGGCTGCCTCTGACTTCCTCCCTCCCTCCCTCTCCTCCTCTTCCTCCCTCTGTATCTCTCGCTCATCTCAGTCCCGACTCCCTCCATCACAACTCAACACAATCCCTCTCCCTCTTCCTCTTCCTCTCCGTTGTGGTGATGAAGGTGATGTGACGGCGTGCGGGGCCAATCGTCGGGGAAGAGGGGCGTGGCCAGAGAAGGAGCTCAGAGCTGAACGATGCTCAGAGGACCAAGGAGGAAGAAGAGATGACAGAGAGGTAGAGGAGGGCGGGGGAGGCCTTGTCCGAGCCGAGGAGCGCCGACGGTGGGTTGATAAAGGAGGAGGAGGAGGAGGGAGGAAGCTGCCGCCTGTCAACGGAGGATCCACCTGCACTGTCATGGATAAATACCGACCAAAGAGACCGACCAGCCTGAATCTGTTCCCACAGCTCCCACAAGCCGGCACCCAGGTAGGTCCGATCGGACCGTGCGGACCCACCCAGAGGTCGGCCGATAACTGGGTGACTGTGTGAGAGAGCATCTGTGTGTAATCGTGTGTGTCATTCGGGTCACATCCCGTCTCCCGAATGCTGAATGTTCCTGATCGGTTCCATGACTGAAGGAGTCAGAGTGGATCAGGGTGAAGTGATTCATCGAAGGACGCCTGGCCGTGTTCGTCCCGGCTGCTGCTGATGTCGCTGCTGCTCTGCCATCTTGGGAAAATATTCAGTTGCAATCATGATAAATAGTGCCGATTCTGGGAAAAAAACACATCTGGACTGCTGACTCCAGAGCCGTAAAAGATCGGATTTAGCTCATCATGGCGGGGTGTTTACAGAGATAGGAGGCAGGTCGGGTTCAGATCCAGCCAGACTCAGACAGAGGCTCTGAAAAGAGTCCACACCCCTTTAAAAATAAAGCTTAGAATCTTAAAAAGAAATTATAACTTGCATCTTTAAAGGGACGGTATTATGCCAGGCATATAAAATCATTTTACATCACAATCAAGGAACCGTGTTACCTTCAGTTGTTTTGAAAATGCTGTAAATATCAAATATGACTTAAAGAGAACCTATTATTATTTTACACTTCCATTTAGGTCTCTGGTGCTTCTAAAATCAGCGTAACCGTTTAAAAAAACTACCCAGCCAGTTAACATTTTTTGGTGTCTTGAAAATGAGCCGTTTCAAAAACCTTCGGAATGTAACATCACAAGTCAGCTTGTTACCTAGCAACCCCAGCAGAGTTCTTCCCGTAACCTAGCAACCCAATTGGAGGTCCAGCAGGTTTGTTCATCTGGTTTTACTACTGCATGGGCTGTACAATGGCTGTTGGAAAAGACAAGAGTTTTGTTGTTTACATGCCATCCAGAAACCGCTTGCTGCATTTTTGTTGGTTGTGCAGGACCATCTTTGAACAGGACTTCTGCTTTTCAAAGATGTACAGTTGCATAATTGCGCATCTGTTTGGAGCTATTTTCAGTGTGAAAATAACTGAGGGGGCGTGGCCAGCAGCAGCTTATTTGGATTGGAAGTTAGAAGAGACCCTAAAATAGCTCAAAATAGTCTAACAGCAGACTATTTGTGCAAAAATAGTGTAGCCCACAAACCTATCCTAACATGCTCCAGGAAGCATAATAGGTCATCTTTAAAAGAAAATTGACATTGCAATTTAACGCCTTGAAATTGGGCGTCTGTCTCTTTAAGAAGCTCCTGCTCTTTCCAAAACTCTGCCTTCATCACGTCATCACAACACTCCTCCATTAAGCCTTGAACAACGTTTTCCCCAGTGTTTCTCTGAGAAGTAGTTTGTAAATTGAGCTCAGCAGATGTGCAGATCCACCAGGTGCTTGCTAATTGCTGCTTGCTAGTCTGAAGGAGCAGAAAGCTTGGAAACTGCAAAAGAACAAATTCTTACCAAGTAATTTTGGTCTAGTTTCTTGTCTTCTTACACTCGAAATAAGTCAAAACTACGGTAATTTAAAAGTAACTTTTTTTGCAAGATCGAGGAAATATTTTCAGTAAATGTCTTAAGTAAGTTAAATAATTTTCCAGTGGAGCCAGTATAAGAATATAGTATAAGCCAGTATAGTGACTCCCTCCTTGTGAAAATGAAGAGTTTTTTTCACCAAGTCTTTTTTATTCTGAGGTTGATGCGGACATTACACAACAAAACCCATTAATTTCAGGTAAAGAGAACCAGTTTCCTTCGTGAACTGAATGATAATTAGACTTTTCAGGTCGAATACATGAATGTAGCATTTTAATCTATCTGGAAGTTGTTTCCAAGGATGAAGCAGACTGGTGGAGGTTCGGATATATTGACTGATTTCTTTTAATTTTGCCATTAATTTTGCCATAATGTTAATCATTCTGTTGTTTAGCAAATAGAAACAGTTATTGGTGCTTTAATAGTAATTAAGGCTAATAAATGAGCCTCAGGTATTTTCAAACCATAAATGATTTCTGATTTTAATCAATTATTATTATTTTTGCTTTCTTTTCTAAAAACAAAATTGCAGAAAATATTTTCAAAACTTGGCTTTTATTTCAAACATCCCTTCTGTGAGTTGTACGACAATCAGGCCAGGATGCAAGAATTTTTGTTTATGAGAAAATCTCCATTAGTAGAAAAAAGATGGAACTTTACCATAAGAACGTAAAAATTATAAGATAAAAGTTGTTTTAGTGAGAAAAGAGTTTAGTTATCAGGATCTGAGGTGAGCAGCTCAGTTTGTGTGACTGTTTCTTTGAAATCGACTCAGTCGTTTCAAAATCCTGCTACTGATAAAAATTTGCTGCTGATGTGATGTGTAAATATTAGATATGTAAATATGGAAAATGTGGGATATATTTGGATAGAATTTAATAAACTTTGTCTTCTTCTACCTGCTATTCAAACTGGATATGAAGGTTTAGTTTTTTATTATGGTATATTTTCTTCTTAATTATTTAACTTTTTCTCTTGACAGTTTACTTGTTCAAAATAAATGAAGATTTCATTTAATTTCATTCATTGGTTAAACTCGTCCCAAAATATAACTTTAGAAGAGGCTCAACTTTCCTCGGTTTCAGTTTTTATTATTTGTTATGTTGCAGTTCTTATAAAATTTGAATTTTATTTTTTTTTACTTTATTCTTGTAATTAAAGATATAAAATTGTAGTCTGGCCCTAGTATTCTGTTGTAGTTGAGCTCAGAATCCAAATAAATAGAAAAACAAGATGGCGGCTCTGGGTGCGCTAGCATCACTCTGAACTGTGGAAACCCAAGAAGTGAATTGGTAAAAAAAACATTTAGATTTTTCAAAAATTAAATCTTCAAAACTAAAAATTTTGTTACCTAATCTTAGTTATAAGACAGATAGTGGAACAAGCAGTGATTCAAAGTGAAAGGAAAACAAGATGGCCTCCAGCTCTCATTACTCAGAATGGGATAAAACCGGGGCTTCCCATCCCATAAAACCCACATTTTAACTCTCAGTGATCATAGAAATACAGGAAGGTGATACTTTCAGAAATGAAGCAGCCCTTTTTTCAGTCTGGGCTGTATTCGGTTCTGTTCAGCTGCTGATGCTGCAGTATTTCAGTCTGATCCCTCGGGCCGAGCATCGTCATCATCCTCAGCACAGCAGCAGTGAGTTCTGGAGTTCCTCCTTAAACGAGCCTCTTCCTGTTTACTGGGTCGGTTCAGACCAGTCCAGCCATCCTTACCAGAACCCGATGCAGTCACAAATTAAAGACTTCAAAGCTTTAAGGAGCACTAAATAATTACAAATCAGATTTCTTTTTCTTCAAAATAAGACTATAGTTCCCCAGGAGGAAGAAAATGGTGGATGTTTTCTTTAGTTTTCAAGATGAAGTTGAAATAAGAAAAATACTTTTTTGCTGTTTTTAAATCAAAATATTAAGAGTAAAGTGGAAATATCTTGAAAGAAGGTGGAATTATTGCAATATTTTTCCAACTTTTTTCTCATAATTTGGATTGTTTCATCGTGTCAAAGTTTCCTCATTATTTAGACCTTTTCTGATAATTTTGTCTTTTTTCTCATTTGACTTTTTTTTCATCATTTATTTGTTTTTCTAATTCTTATAAATTTGTATTTTCAAACTTTTGTTGATCCCTTTCTTAATTTTTTTTTCATTATTTTGTTTTTTTTCCTCATTTGAATATTTTTCTCATCATTTCTTTGAAATTATAAAACAATACGGATTAGGAAATTAAAAGAAAAACAAACTTTTCCTTGGGCTTTTCTTAATTTTTTTATTATTTCAACTTCAGTATTACTTTAAAATTTTCCTCAACAATTAAACTTTTTTCTTATTTAATAATTTTGCCATTTTGAATTTTTCTATTATTTTGACTCATTATTCCTGAATCTAATAATTTCTAACTTTTTCTCATTATTTTAGTTTCTTTTTCATCTCCATTTTTTCTTTGATTCAGCATTTTCCCATCATTTCAATGTTTTTCTCATAATTTTGACTTTAAAAAAAATCATTAAACACAGATTTTTCAATTAAGTTGGTTGTACCAACGAGGATTTACGGCAAGTTTCTGTTGGGAAAATAACATAAAGTCCTTAAATCGACAGGAGAGATGGTCAAATTAATCTGTAGGTTCCTGCAGAAACACCAGGAGATATTTTCCTGATCTGTCCTGCCGGAGAGGAAGAGGAGGATCAAGAGGGAATCTTGTTCTAAACAAATAACACCCTAATAAATCCATTTAAGATCTCCACTCTGCAGGTTCTGACGGCTGCCAGCGGATCAGGGAAGGATGTGCTGAGTCGGCGTAACAGGACGCTTCATCGATTAGTTGGATCTGTTTCAGTTCAGCAGCTCGCTGTGAGACAGAAGATCTGGACTCCTTCTGATCGTTACCGCTCCGCTTCTGAGATTTATCAGCTGGAAAACGCAGCGGGTCACGAGTCCAGTAGCGGTTCTGATTCTCCATGCTGAGGATGCACGCAGCAAAAACACAAAATCTTAATCAAATATTTTTGCTCTCGTTTATAGAGCAAATATATTAATACACTTGAAATAAAACAGAACTAACTTACAAGTAACAATACAGGATTTTGTTTTAAGTAAAAAATTCCTTCATATTGATGAAAAAGTTCAAGTTCCATTGGCAGATTAATATAACAGACATTTTTTCCATGTTAAAGTAAAATAATCTGCCAGAGAAACTAATATTCAAGAATTATTCACTTAAAATAAACTCTTATTTTTTGCTGAAAAGTTACTTCAATGTAGTTTTGTTTTGTTTAAAGTGTACTAAGATCTTTCCACTAGAAACTAAACCAAAAATATTTGGTAAGATTTTTTGTTTTTGCAATGATTTCAAGGAAATTGATGGAAAACACTCACAAAGTGTCCTGAACTAAAATGAATAAGACAAGTGTAAAACGGCTGATAAACAGAAATGCAGAACAACCATAAAATGACATAAACGTCCAGAAATCGACCAACAAACCAAGAACAAAAATAGCAAAAATGAAAAAGAATGATGAAAGATATGTATGATTTTTAAATCTGTTCTGGTGTAGAAATCCCTTTAAAGAACTTCAGTCTGCGATCTGACCTGTGATGTGAGTGGTCGTCTTTATCTATTTGTGTAGTTTCTTTTTAAACCTGGGGAATTTCCTGTGCCTTACTGGGTCAGAAGTTTATATTTAGAGAAACTGAAAGAACTTACAGCAACTTATGAATGAAAATGTCTCTGGTGTGTTGGAGGTCAGAAAAGAGAAACGGCATGTATTTCGTGATGAAAGTTGAAATATTTATTTTTAGAGGTTTGGGTCTGATAAACTGTTGCTCAGAGTTAACACGGTAACCATGGTAACGAGGTGTGAGCCCAGCAGAGCAAATTCATGATTATATGTTGTTTATTTTAGAGATATGCAGGTTCTGATTCTGGTTTGGTCAAAACATCAAGAGAGTTTTCAAGCAGTAAATCCTTGAAAACGGACGGATGGATGGATGGATGGATGGATGGATATTTGGTTGGATGGATGGATGGGTGGATGGATGGATGGATGGTTGGATGGATGGGTGGATGGATGAGTGGATGAATGGGTGGGTGGGTGGATGGATGGATGGATATTTGGTTGGATGGATGGGTGGATGGATGGATGGATATTTGGTTGGATGGGTGGGTGGATGGATGGATGGATATTTGGTTGGATGGATGGATGGGTGGATGGATGGATGGATGGTTGGATGGATGGGTGGATGGATGAGTGGATGAATGGGTGGGTGGGTGGATGGATGGATGGATATTTGGTTGGATGGATGGGTGGATGGATGGATGGATATTTGATTGGATGGATGGATGGTTGGATGGATGGATGATCTTTGATGGTCTTTCTCTCAATATGTTGTTTTTTTCAGGACTCCATCAACAACAACTCTTTGGGTAAAAAGGACAGCTGGAAGGACTCCCACTCTTCCTCCCCACACATCACAGGTACAACAAACACAGACATGTCAAGGGTTCAAGCCAAAGGTACAACCATCATGTAGCTCTGCCCCCCAAAGTCGGTCCTCGAGGGCCGGCATCCTGTTCTCTCCCTGGTTTAACTGCCCTGGTTCCATTGATGGCTCATTAGAAGGCCTAAGAAGAACATTGACCTGCTGAGGAGGCTGTTGCCACCACCAGAGAGAGAACATGCAGGATGCCGACCCTCCAGGACCGACTTTGGGCACCACTGGTATAGGCTACAACCACCATGTAAAGGTTGCTACAAACACTGCTGTTGCACCCAGGGTGTCGAAGTTTTGCAGATGTGATGGCAGGTTATTTCATGGACAGTATT
The DNA here is from genome assembly GCA_903066815.1 of Brachyrhaphis roseni. Lineage (NCBI taxonomy): Eukaryota > Metazoa > Chordata > Actinopteri > Cyprinodontiformes > Poeciliidae > Brachyrhaphis > Brachyrhaphis roseni. The sequence goes on along the minus strand of CAEFZY010022707.1, from coordinate 2,610 downwards.
TAAGCACCTTTTATATAATTGCTGTGATTAAGTGACAGTCCGGTCAACATTAATGATAATGATTCTTTGTTAGCTGTTTCCTTTAGCAGTCAGGCTCTCAGACAGGAAGCTGTTAAGCCTTATAGTTTAGAGTTGAGTAAGAACATGTAAAGAAAAAGAAAAGTTCCTGCAGCACTGGTCCAGACTAATCTTCTTACTACATCTATAATCTGCCTGTTTTCTGTTCTGCAGGTTGAGTAACAGATAATCTGATGTTTTCTTTTTTCTTTCTGCGTTCAGGAGATCCAGCACCTCAAGATGCCAAGTCAAAACCAGAGGACAAAGTCCGGCCCACAGCTCAGCGCCGGCCGGCACCAAAACCGCCCACTGCCGGCGGCTCCAACAGCAGAAACAATGCACAGGCCGTCGCCTCAGCCGCAGACGCACGGGTCCGACCACGAGAACGGTCGACGTCCGCAGCCACGCAACCCTGCAGCACGCCGAGAAGTCAGCGGAGAGCCGCAGGAGGCGGGAGAGGAGGAGGAGGGAGAGGAGCGATGAAGGAGAAAAACCTGGGAGAGCTCAGGGGCAACGGGACGGACCGGAGAGGGGGACGGCTGTGTGAGGACAAGGCGAAGGACAAAGACAGGAACGGACATCAGAGGCAGAGGGAGGTCAACGGGCCGAGAGGCCGGCCAGCTGAGGGGAGAGGAAGAGGAGGAGCGAAGATGAGCAGCAAAGGAGGAGCAGCCATCAAATCCAACAACAAGCTGTCCAACCAGGAGGTCTACCTGCCTGCCATGGTGGTCCCACGCACACCTGTAGCAGCAAGAACCCAGGAGAAGAGCCAGAACCGGGAGAAGAGCCAGAACCAAGGTGGGAAACGCCAGTCAGCACCTCCAGAGAGAGTTTAGACAGAAACAAATAACTAAAGAAAGACTAACACTACTTCAACATATTTTTACTCAAAAAAAGGAAAAGTAGCCATCTGAGACATTAGTCAAGAGAAAAATAGTTTTTGGTGAAAAGTATACTCAAGTACTGAGTAACTGATTAAATCATCAATCATTTAATATTTAAAAATTACATCAACACACAGACCAAAATATTAATTTCTGTGGAAATTTTTTGTATTTTAAGGACATGAAAGAAAATAATTCATATAAGTAACAAAAAATAAAATCAGGCAAAGAAATGTTTTCCAAATCAGTTTCTTTCAATAAAAAGTGTGTGTGGTTAATTTTTGTGTTGAAACATGTTTGTTTTTCATCCAGTGAGTAAAATACCCAGAAGTTTTACTGAAGTAAGAGTAGACATACTTCAACATGTCTTTATTCAAGTGAAAGAAAAAAACAGCCTTCAAAGATATTAGTCAAATAGTAAAAAAAAAAACTTGGAAAAAAGGCGACTCAAGTGTTAATTCTTTAAAGTAACATCAGACCAGTTAGGTTTTAAAAAATGTGTCTGTGGTTAACAATAACAAGGAAATGCATTATTGATAAGAGCTGATTTAAGATTGGAAGAGATCTGGATCTCATTTTTCAGCACTATTTCATTCATACACTGCAAAAACACAAAATCTTAAAAGTATTTTTGGTCTAGTTTCTGGTGCAAATATCTTAGAACATTTGAAATAAGAAAAACAACTTAAACGTAACATTTTAACAAGATATAGGAGCTTGTTTAAGTAAAAGCTCCTTAATGTTGATGAAAACTTTTATCATCCAGTTTTTGGTAGAAAGAGAGAAAAAAGAAAAACAACAAATCATGTGATTATTTGATATTGATTATTGCGACAGGCCTAATCAACCCTGATTTGTTTTCTCAGGCCAAAACCATGACAGAACCCAGGAGAACCCTCCTGCTGCGCTGTCCCGGTCCAGCAGTGAGGGGGGGTCCAACCGGATGTCCCTGAGCTCAGACACAGAGGGGCCCCCTCCTGGACCGCTGCATCCCTCTCTGTCCTGCAGAACCAACCCGGACATCCGAGAAGAAGACGGGGAAGGAGATCCGACTCCATCCGCGCCCATCCAGAACCACCCGGCACGCACGCCGACGGACAAGGACAAACCAGAGACGGACCGTACCACCGCAGAGACAGGCACAGGCAAGGACAAAGCTGAAGACACGGTGGACGTTAAGTTGGACCAAACCCGACCGAAGAGCGAGGCGGCGGCCGGGCTGAGCTATGACTCGATTAAATATACGCTGGTGGTGGACGAGCACGCGCAGCTGGATCTGGGCAAGCTGAAGGACTGCCTGCACGGACCCAACGAGCACAACGAGGACAGCGACGCCGAGACCGTCTACCAGTCGGCCAACGAGGAGGAAGACCCCGAGTACGAGGAGGAGAGGAGGAAGAACGAGGAGGCCAGAAAGCTAGGTAAAAACAGAGGAGCTGCTTTATTCATCCGTCCGTCCATCCATCCATCCATCCATCCATCCATCCATCCATCCATCCATCCATCCATCCATCCATCCATCCATCCATCCACCCATCCATTCATTCATTCAATTTCATCTAGCCAGCTGAGTTTTAGGTCTTAATTTAAAAGAACTCAGTGTTTCGGCTGTTTTGCAGTTTTCTGGAAGTTTGTTCCAGATTTGAGGTGCATAGAAGCTGAATGCTGC